>JACEII010000128.1:113843-127285 GCA_014332785.1 Antheraea mylitta | reverse complement strand
TAGATTGATTTATCGTGCCCAAAACTACCTACATACTAAGTTTCACGGAAATAGATGACGCCGTTTCCGAGATCCTGAATATATACAAATATAAAAATAATTAGGAATTACTCGTTTAAAGGTATTAGATATATATGTTGTTTATGTGACGATTTTTACTTTTATTCGTAAAACAATCATCATTACCCAGTAAAAGACCCACTCACCAAATGAACTCAGCATTACACAACACTACACGCATTCAACGACCCATGAAATGGGTCAAGCGATTTGGTGCGCATACAACAACGTTCACAATGAAATATTTTCGTACCCAAAATCGACTGTACATGAGTTACTAATCACTCCAACCATAATCACAGTAATATAATACATTTCAATCATTTTTAGAAATGTCTGTCCGTGTGTTTGTTATGAAAATGCATCACTACTAAAGCGCCAGGTATCACAAAAAAACCTCACCAAGAAAATCGTAAAGCATAACCTTGAGAGTAACTTAGTGTCATTAAAATCGGTCTACTCTATCAAAAGTTATTGTAATTTGAATGACGAATGGAGTTAAGTACGAGAGAAGAGTAGTAATGTATACTAACATTATAAATCTGGAGGGTTTTTTTTTTTTTACTTTATTTTTGGCAATCAACCGTTCAGATTATTACTGCCATTGTCAAGTAGTAAATAATATTACAAGCGTAGAACGATCATTTCAATATCAAGCGTCGTGCGAATCAACATTCTAACAAGATGGTGGCTCCCTTGTTAGAACCTTCCATGGAGTTTTTGTGGCATCTCAGAATTGCATGATCCGTGGTATTACTTTTCATTCACTTCACTTATGCATAATAAACTAACCATATTACATAAAACACCACCAACTTTACACAATATATAGTCAAATAACACAAGATTGTGAATAAAATATAAAATCCACTACATGACAGACTGAAATCCCGCCAAAAAACTCCATCTGGAGGGTTTCTTTGTTTAGTAGTTTGAACGCACTAATCTCACGAACGATGGGTCCGATTTCAAAAATTCATTCAGTGTTAGATAGCCCATTTACCAAAGAAGGCTATAGGCATATCATCACGTTAAGACCGATAGGAGCGGAGCACCAGTGAATAATGTTTCAAGATCGTTTTTTTAACCTTTAGTACAAAGTAACTATTCCACACGGACGAATTCGCGGGCAGAGGCTAATCTATACTAATATTATAAAGAGATAAAGTTTGTGATGTAGTCCGATGAAGCTGTTAAAATCTTGCTGGGTCAAAAGCGTAGTCATTTCGAAAAAAAAAAAAGTGAGTTTGTGACGTTGTGATTATGTGACGTTGTAGGGGGTAATCTCAGGAACTACTGGTCCGATTTGAATAACTCTTTCAGTGTTATATAGCTCATTCATCGAGAATGGTTATAGGCTATATATCATCACGCTAAGACCAACAGAAGCGGAGCACAGATGAAAAATGTTTCAAAATCGGGATGTTTTTTTCCTTTTGAGAATTGCTGCGTGTTAGCGTATCTATTCCACGCGAACGAAGTTGCGAGCAGAGGCTAATAAATAAATATTTCTCTGTACCCTTGACAAATGTGTATGCAAATTTTCATGACAAATAGTTTTATTAACACTTGTATGCGGAACAACCAAACACACATTCCTATTAATAATATTAGTTAGTTTCAACACGGCCAAATTGTATTATTAATTATACTACTTAATTACTTAACAACCTTGAGTTAAGTAATGATATTGTTAACTCGAGTTTTAAAGTTACCACATTACAATGATAATGTTTTTTTTTCGAACTGACTACGCTATTGACTTTACTAGGCCTTCACAACTTCAGCGGAGTACTAAGGCGAGCCGTTTAAGGCACTCAGCCGATTTTATTCAGGTAGCATGCTCAAGGGTGCACGGCACAACTCGGCCTGGGCTGTTACCGAAGAAAACCCCGATCTGACCTAGCTAAACTATTCTAAACTAATAGTACATGTATTCATTTTTTAATTATGCAATTAAATATTTCATGATTCAAAAACACAACATGTTAATCGGAAAGAAACGAACTAAACTACTCGATTCAGTTCGAATAAGGGAAAAAAAATGTAAACCCTTGCACCAGTTTGTGTAAAGGTGCATGTCTGAATATCTATGTGTGTGTATAATCGGTGTGGTGTGTTCATTATGATGATGATGACCATAAAATGTAAACACTCCTAGCGTAACGATTATGACGTCATTATTAATTATACAAAGACAACTTATACTAGGTTTCTCAAGTGATCTGTTAAACTATGAATAGTTATTGATTCAATAACTATTCAATCGCAATGATATTGTAAATAAAAAGCTATAGATACGTTACCCACATTATATTTTGACAGTACAAATTACACGATAACTCACACATACGTAAAGTAATATTGTAACTTTTTTGTTTCGAAATGAAAACGCTGTTGACCTGGAAAGGTCTTTATAGCTTCACCGAACTACTGAGGCGAGCGCTGAAGGCACTCAGCCGATTTGGGATGTTTGGGCGACTAACTCAAGGGTGCACGGCAAACCTAGGCTTGGTCTGTCGCCTGATTTGTGCAAAAATCGCGACCTATCTGAGATAACCTAAGCTAAGCTCTCTAGATATACGTATATGAGTTATTGAAATATGCATGTGTACCAAGTATGCGCGCCTCAACAACTCCTATATGTATTTTGTCTAGGAAAAATTCCTCGTAAATAATATAGGATAGGATAGGAAATAATATTGTAACGCCGTACTGTCACAGTATAAATATGAAAGACAGTATGGAAACTACCTAGAAACACTCGAAAACGGCACGCTCACACAAACATGCGTATCGACGAGAGATTTTAAAAGGTACCCTATGGACAGCACCGCGAAAACCGCTTAGTGGTCTCACCGATGCGCATGTTTGTGTGAGTGTACAGTTTTCGAGCGTTTGTAGGTAGTTTCCATACTGTCTCTCATATTTACACTGTGACTATGGCTTACATAAAATGTGGAAGTAGGATGGCACATTCTCAATATCAGTGGTGTAAAAGAAATAGTTACATATGCGGGCGGATCGACGGGGTAGCCGTCAAAAATGAGCTAGCTTGCCAAGTTTTGACAAGGCGCTGTCGAAATGCTGATGTTAAGAGATCACCACTGTCAATAGGCACCATCAAAGTTAAAAAAATAGCATAGCGTATTGCCAGCCTGTGTGTGTTTTTTTTTATTTACTGAAGCACGACATAGTGACTGCTCTATGCCTGATGTTAAGCATAGTACAATCCAAAAACATCGGCAACCACCGAGAGACAGATTATCCATCGCCGGTCGCCGCTGTCATGCCGGCCATAATGACGAAAGTCACCCGGTACTGGATATGCACAGGCTGATCCCGAAACGCGACGCGCAGAAGCGAGTCACTATGACGGGCTTTTTCGCCATATACATGGTGGTTGCGACCCAGTCGAGCTCTATAACCCTACCACCCCGCTAGCGCCATTGCCTCGTTCGTTGATCAGCAGGGTGCACCACGTGCAGGTGAGGTTGGCTTGGGTGTCTCAAGTGTTAAGATGTTACTCAACACCCCTTACACCCCAGTGTCGGTGGGGATGGGGAAGGGAAAGGAAAAACAGAGAGAGTGGTGGACCTCCAGTGCTCTTACTGACCGAACAAAACGCAACAATGCAAGAACCGTTATTTCACTTCGGTTTTCTGTGTGTCGAGTGAAAAATATTATTCTCTTTGGTTTTATTGTATGTCAAAATTTTGAGGTGACAGGAGTGCTTTTACTTCATGTTGTCATAAAAGTAAAGCAATATATCCAAAGTCAAAGTAAAACTTATTTTTTATGGTGAACTCACTTCCAATGATGATTTCATAAAAAAGTGAGCATAGTTGGTATAATCAAAATAAGGATTTTATTCATAAAAGTAATCCATGATTTAGACCTCCGCGGTTACAATGTTGCAATTCAACCTCATGTATCAACAAAAAATAATTTATTTTCAAAAGCTAATGGTAGTATTAAAAACATCTTTGTTTTGGATTCATCATTTGATTGCACTGTGTATCAATTACTTTTCCAAACGATGATACTGGGCATATCACTATTTCTCATAATGAACAGACAACATTTAATTAAATATCACCCACCCATGGTGTCGTGTAATATTAATTGAAAATTGTGTCATGGGCGATAAATTTCTTTATTTTTGTAAAGTTACGTTTACTTAGAATTTAAACGCTTTACCACCTGTTTTTTTATTTCAAATTTATAATTAATATCAATTTTCATTTACACATCGATTTTTTTTTTGTTATATGATTAATGATCATGGCAAATAACTGAGTAGCCATGATGAAAACCTTTGATTATAGAAGTATAAAATAGAAGTATACCCTTTGACAAAAGAAGCCTAATAAAGTTGAAACTTTAAAAAATCCGTGAACTATGGTCGATTTTCGACCACTGGGCGCCAACTAGTTATTATAGATATGATTTCTGCACAACTATAACCAGAGCGGTCAAATACTTTAGCGGGGAATGTGATTATAGGTCACAAGTATGACCTCAAAATAGAACAAAAGTCTAGATCGTTGAATTAACAAAGGCCAAAGCTGTCTATTAGAAGGGCACCGAAAGTAGATCGCCATGGCTTTGGAGGTTAGACTATTCGACTTGCACTATCTGTGTCACGTAAAGTCGCGCGACATGTTTTTTATGTTTTTTAGCACATGTTATAATATATAATTAATATTTAATATATCTAAATGTGTCATGATGTTTGTCCGCGATGAACTCCGAAACTACTCGACCGATCTTCATAAAGCGTTGGCGTTTATATATGACTAGCCTCTGCCAGCGACTTTGTTCGCGTGGTATAGATACACTAACGCCAACACTAACACGCAGCAGTTCTCAAAAGGAAAAATCATTCCGATTTTGAAACATTTTTCATCTGTGCTCCAATCCTATTGGTCTTAGCGTGATGATATATAGCCTATAACCATTCTTGATGAATGAGCTATATAACACTGAAAGAGTTATTCAAATCGTACCAGTAGTTTCTAAGATTACTCCCTACAACGTCATAACATCACAAACTCACAAACTTTACCTCTTTATAATATTGGTATAGTATAGATTTAGTCCAACTTGAGAGATCTCAATATTTTGGAGTGAAAGCTTCATTGGACGCGTTGAGCGGTACTTTTTAAGCAGGAGATAAATATATAATAGACAACTATATATATATATATATATATATTTTTTTCTTTAAAAAGGGGGTCTTTAAAAACATTATTGAATTCAAATAAACTGTTAGGTTTGCTTTACAAAATTAACCTTTTTCACTAAAAAAAATATTAAAAAATATATCTCTTCTGCTGTCACTCGGATTCGAACTGGGGTTACACGGATTTTCGAAGCAATCGATTTCTATCTGGGCTATTCTTGTTTTCACAGCGCCGGCGAAATTTATCAGTATATTCTAGCTATATTTTTTCATTGCCTGAAAGTTTTCTAAAAAAAAGTTTTCTATGAATAAAATCCAGCTAGATCGATTTATCGCCCCCGAAACTAGCTGCGTATTAAGTTTCACGGTATATAGGAGGCAAACGAAGAGGCAGGTCACCGGATGTGAAGTGATCACCGCCGTCCATAGACACTGGCAACACCAGGGGAGTCGCAAGTGTGTTGCTAGCCTGTTTGTGGGAAGGGGGAAAGAGGAGAGGAAGAGGAATTGGGCCTCCGGCGCTCTCACTGACCGAACGAAACGCAACAATGCAAGCACTGTTAATTCACGTGGGTGTTTTTGTGGGTCGCGTGGTAGTACCGGGGGCGAGCCGACACATTCATGCTGAACCAGTAACAGTTTCAACGTGGCTCTACCACCTACAACGAAGCACAATAATTCAAGCACTGATTCTCAAATTTAACGACATAATATATTGACCTGTGACACCGCGCTATTGACTATAGCAGGGGTGGTACTAATGTCTTCAAGCACTATTGGTTGAAGTTATCGGCTGTTCATTATTTACCTTGACATGAAACGCCATACGTTGGAGGTATCAAACGTTTATGTATCTTGATGCCTTTAAAGGCAACCCACGACTAGATGCTGGGCATACGCGCTCAGACAATTGGGCTAGTCACATCTACGGATAATTCGTCGTAACTATAGTCAGAGATGTTTTTCTATAACAGTTAACGTGTCATTCGATTGTTGTTGGTGGATTGATCGATTAAATCATAGCCATGACGTCACTATGGATGACGTCATCTTCTACATGGTCGTCATTTTATCGCTGCCCCGATATATACATGTACGCGACCGGATTTGCACTGCGATATTGGTGAGCATGTGGGGTTATCGCAGCTTTGGTGTTCGGAGTCATGTGTTAATCGTACGATAAATTGTGACGAGGTGAGGGTTACTCCGAAAATACGTGTTATCTCTCGTTAAATGCACAATATATCGGTAAGGAATTTCTTAAAGCAAGCGACATATAATAAATGAAATTTCAACAATTCTATTCACTATTTTGTTTTTAACAAGAGAGGGTAATTGTGAATGAAGTTGTTTTTATGTGAAACATCTGTAGGCGGAGGGTAAACCTGATTGTTGGCGTGGCGACGCAAAACACTTACAATGCGCTATTAACGAAACGTGTATAATCATAAGATTCAAACTGTTTTGTCGGCCACTCGTTCTACTAGTGTAACGCGGTACGCGCCGACAACCTAGCGCTGTTCGATAAATGCCGCCAAACACGGTTAAATTTTGTATTTAATAAAAATGATTTTGTATTTAATAAAAATGAGTATTAACGTAATAAAATAGATAGTCCTTATTTTATGGAACAAATTTGTAATGTTTTTATATTTTCATTATGCCATAGCTGATTTCTGTCGTAATCTGTTAGTTTATACATATAACTTATACAAAACAATTTCGATGTTTCACATCTGCCAGGCGTCCCGTGACTGCTCAATTTTTTGTTTAAGTGAATACATCTTACGGGCAGTCTTCTGATATTCCGATGTGATGATGGTGATATTACCCAGAAAACAAGCAGATTTTACTGAATCTCAAAATATAGGCCTATCAGTTTTTCACTGTTTTTAGTATTCAAAATCATGCTATCTTCCTATATATATGTACTACGAATGTCAATTTAACATATCTGTACTTATTAGATTACTAGCCTTCGTTCGCGTGGACATAATTAATTTGGGCTAACTAATATGTAGCGAAAGCTCTCAAGAGGAAAAAACACCCCGATTTTTAAACATTCTTCATTGGTGCTCCGCCCCTATTGGCGTGATGATATATAGCCTATAACCATCCTCGATAAATGAGCTATATAACAATAAAAGAATTTTTCAAATCGGACCAGTAGTTCCGGAGATTACCCCCTAGAACGTCACAATTCACAACGTCACAAACTCACAAACTTTACCTCTTTATGATATTAGTATAGATGGTAAAAGTAACCGTTACACGTATCTAGGAATATTAAATCAAATATATTTCGATCAGTTTTAGAAATGGTCTGTTTATATGCATTGATAGAAAATACGTATGTTGTCAGCCGGTCTGTCAGAGTAACCATCAACACTGCAGACACTGTAACTATTTGTCCGGGCAGAGCTTCGCCTCTACAACAAATTTCACATAACAATGCACGTAGATCGATTTTTTTTTCGAACTGACTACGCTATTGACCTTGCAAGGTCTTAACAGCTTCACCGAACTACTAAGGCGAGCGCTTAAGGCACTCAACCAATCGTGTAGATCAACGGTATCCTACCTTTTATATGCCGAACTATGAAAGTCAAAGCAATTTACTCACATTTCCCCAATATAATTAGTAACACAAAGATATTATTCAGTACTAAATTATTGTTATTTAAGTGATACGTCAATCTATATAGTCGTCCTAATTTACGTATATAAATTACTAGCTACTGGCCGTGACTTCGTTCGCGTTCTCAAAAGGAAAAAACATCTCGATTTTGAAACATTTTTCACCTGTTGGTCCTCCTACTGGTCTTAGCGTGATAATATATAGCCTTCTTTGATAAATGAGCTATCTAACACTGAAAGAATTATTCAAATCGGACCAGTAGTTCCTGAGATTACCCCCCTACAACGTCACAAACTTTATATCTTTATAATATTAGTATAGAAGTATAGACTGAAACATTTTTCACTTGTGCTCAGCTCCTATTGGTCTTAGCGTGATGAAATATACCCTATAACCGTTCTCGATGAATGAGCAATATAACACTGAAAGAATTTTGAAATCGGACCAGTAGTTCCTGAGATTACCCCCTACAACGTCACAACATCAGAACGTCACAAACTCACAAACTTTACCTCTTTACAATATTAGTATAGATGTATCTCTAATATGGTGGATCTATACCGTATTCATCGAACGCTGAGACAAAATGTAAACAAACCATAAAAAGGCACTTTTTGGGTCACAATTGTTACTAATAAAATGTGAAATAAAAATAAATAGTATTAACCAGAACATGTATTAAAAAAACACTACTGTACTGTCAGACGAAATAAATATTGAAATCAATATTCGAAAACTATTAAATGTAATAAAAATGCTTTAAACAATTTTAAACATATTTTCAGTATATCAGTGTAATCGT
The DNA here is from genome assembly GCA_014332785.1 of Antheraea mylitta. Classification (NCBI taxonomy): domain Eukaryota; kingdom Metazoa; phylum Arthropoda; class Insecta; order Lepidoptera; family Saturniidae; genus Antheraea; species Antheraea mylitta. The sequence continues at coordinate 118,600 of JACEII010000128.1, read as the reverse complement.
TACACAAAAGACCTACAAAAGTACTCATTGTTAGGTATAAATTTCTTTGTAACACTAGCCAATTATGACGTACCGTTGACGCGTACTTTTCATAGTGAAATATCACTTTTTGTGTTTAGTCGGATTCACATCCGCCATTTTATTTGTCTTTGTTATTGATACTGTCGTGTATCATTTTTAATACATTTTATTAAATATTCTTATTATTATAAGTTTTTATCGTGTTTTGATATATTACTAATATAATATTTATGTAAAAAAAAGTTTTTTGTTTACATTTTGTCTCACGGTAAAGTAAATAGTCCGGTGAAGCTGTAAAGGCCAAAAAATTAAGGCCAATAGCGTAGTCAGTTCGAGAAAAAAAAAACGGTAAAATGAATGGACTATAGTAATGTCCCGGTGGCGTTGTAGTTTTAACTCGCGGGTGTGTCGTAGCGGTACCGGACGTAGTTGTTAACACCATATACATTTATATCCATGAAAACGAGTCACTGCTGAAAAACTACGGTCATGATGACATCATAAACCATATATAGGTGGTAGAGCCCCGCTGAAGCTAATTTTGATTTCAGCATGAATGGGTCGGCTCCTCCGGGGTAGTACCACCCCTCTCACAGATAACCGACGTGAAATAACAGTGCTTGCATTGTTGTGTTTCGTTCGGTCAGTGAGAGAGCCGGAGGCCCACGTCCCTTCCTCTTTCCCGCTTTCCCTTTCCTTCCCATCCCCCTTCTCCCATATACAGGCTGGCAACGCACTTGCGACGTCCCCGATGTCGCTAATATCTATGGACGGTGGTAATCACTTAACATCACGTGACCCACCAGTTCGTTTGCCTCATTTGATATAAAAAAAATATATATATCTTCGAGTAACATTTAGTCCTTGTTAAACTAAAATCGGTTCACTCTATCAAAAGTTATCGTAATTTTAATGACGACGCGACTTAAGTACTAGAAAAAGATTTTATTTGTCACTGTTTTTATACATTATGTTCCAAGCGGACTAGGTCGCAGGCATATCTAGATTTACCACAACATATTAAAAAACAAAGTCCTCTGCCACGTCTGCCTGTCTGTTCACGATAAACTCAAAAACCACTCAACAGATTTTCATACGGTTTTCACCAATAGATAAATTAATTCATGAGTCAGATTTAGGTTTATAATTTGTCAAGATTTTTTTTTTTATCAGGGTGGGCCGAGCTTTAGTGTATGTATATACATAGAGTTATTATTAAAGTTTGGCGAAATTAAATTCTTATAACAATTACTACTGCCTGGGCGACCGAGCCTAGCTCGGTTCTTTAAAAAAAACGTTTTTAAATTAAAATAAACTGTTAGGTTTGCCTTATAAAATTAACATTTTCCTACAAAAAAAAAAAAAACATCAAAAAATATATCTCTTCTGCTGTCACTCGGATTCGAACTGGGGTTACACGGATTTTCGAAGCAATCGATTCCCATCTGAGCTATTTTCGTTTTGACAGCGGCGGCGAAATTTACCTTTATATTCTAGCTATATTTTTTCATTGCCTGAAATCTCAGTTAAAAAGAGTTTTCTATGAATAATTTTTTTTTATACTACGTCGTTAGCAAAAAAGCATGCGGGCCGCCTGGTGTAAAGCGGTCACCGCAGCCTATGGACGCTAGTAACATCAGAAGTGTCACGTGCGCGTTGCTGACCCCTAAATAACCTATTAATTTTCCCCTTGAAGTACTCCATACTGTAGTCCCCAGGAAACACTTCAGCAGGAAGCTCATTCCACATTCGGGTCTAGCTAGATCGATTTATCGTCCCCGAAACTACCTAGATACCAAGTTTCTCGGAAATCGTTGACGCCGTTTCCGAGATCCTAAATATATACAAATATAGAAATATACAAGAATTGCTCGTTTAAAGGTATTAGATTAGATAGATAGATAGATATATATATACATTCGAAGATGTGAATTTTCTTGCCATACACAAATGGCAATGAAATAAAATGGAATATATTTTTTGGTTTAAAAAATATAATGTGAGAGAGACAAAGCCATGGGTATCAGCTAGTCTCTTATAAAACAAAGAACAAACTGTAAACATATACCTGTGTATTAAACTCTGAGGCAACTGATAGCGTGATTGGGAGATACTCGTATAGATAAGAGAGCATGTGGCATTATGGCATCATGCGTGGACGCTTTAGTGATAACACTTCACCCCTACTGACCTCATGACCCTACCGAATGTCATAGGAAAGACGCGACATCTTGGAGGTCATTTCATTCCTCCTTCCGTAATATAAACTTATACGATGTTTTTTTTTTCTCGAACTGACTACGCTATTGGCCTTAATAGCTTCACCGGACTACTAAGGCGAGCGCTTAAGGCACTCAGCCGATTTTATATTTGCAACCAGCACAAGGATGCACGGCACACCTCGGTTTGGCCTAATCGGGTGTGCGGGAGCGAAATTAACCCCCAGACCACGGCGGCGTGATCTGTGGTTACGCGTGCGTGGGCGTGAACATGCTCTGTTTCGAGGGACAGGCTGGTACTGATCGTTCGCTGACGCAGGAGGGTCGGTAAAAATATGTCGCGGACGTCTTTTATAACGCGCAGCGTTAGGTACGGGTTCGTAGCTTGCGGCGGATACCACTAACGGACTGGGATGATTCGCGGCCTTTTCAAAATAACTAATCGTAAGTGATTTTACGTACGCCCAGATAGAAGGGATCTCTAGGTCTCTATGGAGATCGACTCTCCGGATGTACCACGGGGCACCGGTCACTTTACGTAAGACACGATTTTGGAGAACCTGCAGCTTATCAAAGTTATCTTTGGACATATGCGCAAAAACGGGGCAGCTATATGTCATCACAGGACGGATACACGTCTTATACAAAGTGAGCTTGTGTCTGAGGGACATCTTAATCTTATGACAAAGCAACGGATGGAGGCGACCCAAGACCATAGCGGCTTTGTTTCGCACTCTGTCTATATGTGAATTGAACTTTAAATGTTTGTCTAATGTAACACCGAGATATTTGACCTCTTCGACCCAAGGGATATCGATTCCGTATAGCTTGATGGGCTCAAATTTATTAGCGCGTTTCGTGGGATCGAAGAGTATTGCGGCACTCTTATCGGGATTAACTTCTATGCGCCATCGACGAAACCATTCACCGAGAGTATGAACGGCTTTTTCGATGCGCTTCCTAAGAAAGTCCGACCGCCAGCCGGAAGTGTAAATAATAATATCGTCAGCGTAACAACCTATCTCGACCCCCCGAGACCGAGGTAGGTCACTGATGAACAGATTGAAGAGCGTGGGCGCGAGTATAGAGTCCTGTGGCACACCTGAGCGTATCGGGTGGGGCAGCGATAGTGCACCATCCACTTTAAAGCGGAATTTCCTATCAGTGAGATAATCGCGGATAATTTGAATTAACCTATCGGGTACAATACATATAATAGGAATGTAAATGTAATGTGTGTATATTTTTAAGATTAAAAAAAATAATTTGCTGATGTCTAGGAATCTTTACTAATATTATAAATCTGAAGAGTTTGTTTGCTGCAATGCGCTAACTTCAAGAACTATTGGTACGATATGAAACGCTAAGACCAAGTGGAGCAGAGCACCAAAGGAGAATGTTTCAAAATCGTTTTTTTTTTTTCAATAAATTTTAGAAATGTTTATCTGTTTGTATGAACATGCGTCTCAGCTAAAATACCGCATTCATGACAAAAACCTCTGCAAGAAAATCATAAAGCATATCTTCAGGCAACGTTTAGCTTTTGTTTCATTTAAATCAGTTCGGTCTATCAAGATTTATTGTCATTTTAATGATGATGCGACTTAAAACTTAAGTACGAGAGAAAAGAAAATATATAAAAGGACTTAATACATTCCATTGGTTTTATTAATTGTTGTTATTTAAAATAAGGCATCATATGAAGGAAGTCATGGTCACAGCTAGTTTATAAAATATATATATATAATGTATAGTTGAAAAAATTCTATTACATGAGAGATAATACTTTTAGCGATGGAAGCCCATGTCCCCAATCCCCTCTCTCCTCTCCCCATCCCAAACACAAGCTCACAATGCACTTGCGACTCCATTGGTGTTGCTAATGCCTATTGATAGCGGTGATCACTTAGCATCAGGGGACCCACGTGTTCATTTGCCTCCCAGCATATAGAAAAAAAAATGCATAAATCATAACATGTACACAAACACAATGTATAGTTTAACGATTTATAAAGACACTAGCCACTGCCCGCGACTTCGTCTGCGTGGTAATAGTTACTTTGGGCCAACATTAACACACAAGAGGAAAAAAACTATTTTGTAACATTTTGGTATATTTGTCTTAGAATGATGATATATAGCCCTATAACTTTCCTCGATAAATGAGCTATATAACACTGAAAGAAATTTTCATATTGAACCAGTAGTTCATGAGATTACCTCCTACAAACTCACAAAGTTTACCTCTTTATAATATTAGTATATACTAGTATAGATAAATGGAGCCCAAGTAATGGATGGCTGATAAGTTATATGCATAGTTTTAGTTTTTTCACATTGTTCTTAGATTTGATTCCTGAAAATATCTAGATCATTTTTTTACTCGATCTGACTACGCTATTGACCCAGCAAGGCTTTAACACCTTCACCAGACTACTAGCTAGATCATCAGTTTATGTAACTGACTCTTAAGCAGTGAACAGCATAAACTGGCATATCTAGGGACATGATATTTTC
>JACEII010000128.1:82623-113833 GCA_014332785.1 Antheraea mylitta | reverse complement strand
CTTAACACCTTCACCGGACTACTAGCTAGATCATCAGTTTATGTAACCGACTCTTAAGCAGTGAACAGCATAAACTGGCATATCTAGGGACATGATATTTTTAACAGTTATTCCTTATATTATGTAAGTGTGCATGAAGAAAAGATTCATAAAAAGTAATTCCCCAATGGAAGGAAAAAAAATTAAATCTAAAGATAGCAATAAGAAAGTAGTAGAAATCCACAAGGGCTCGAGTTTATTGTGGAGATAAATGTATAATCTATAACAACATACTTACAAAGAAAACTTTATTATATCATCAATATATGTAAGCCCAAGCAAAAATTTTTTATTATTATTTATTTTAAAGATATGACCAAGGGGAAATCCAAAAAGATGTACGATTAATTAAAACAAGAGAAATTTTGTTTGTATTAAAAAATAGCTTTTTTTTTTCTCGAACTGACTATGCTATTGACCTAGCAAGGTCTTAACAGCTTCACCGGACCAAAAAAAAATAGCTTCTGTCCATTACTTCATCTTTTGGGCTAATGCTAAAAAAATGATTTTAAAACATTATTCACTGGTACTCCAATCCTATTAGTCTTAGCATGAAGATACATAGGCTTCCTCTATAAATGTTTTTTTTTTCTCGAACTGACTACGCTATTGGCCTTAATTTTTTGGCCTTTACAGCTTCACCGGATTACTCTATATAAATGAGCTATCTAACACTGAAAGAATTTATCAAAATGGACCAGTTCCTGACATTAGTGCATTCAAGTAAATAAACTCTTACTGTGTTGTTACAAAAAAGTTATACACGTTTTAAATGCTTGCTTTAAAAAGATCTCTCGGTGAATGTTCACCATCTTGCTCTTTTGTCTCGCTTTGGTTAGGTTAGGTTACACTTACGAAAAAAGCATAACGCGATCTTGCATCGGGCGAGCACAGTGCATTTCGTATGAAACCTTTTTAAATGAAGTATTTAACTTTTTATAATAACACCCTTAAGGTTTATAACAGTAGTACGATGAATAATGTAGATGAACAGCACCAAACTGCAGATATATAGATACATGAAATCCTATATAACAATTCCTTATGTAATTACACTTACAAAAAATACATTTATAAAAGCAATTCCCTAATGAGATGTTACCACAGGGAACACCAATCAGATGTACAAATAATTAAAGCAAAAAATAATGTTGATTGTATTAAAAAATATCTGAACTCTCAAGTAGTTTGAAGATTAATTAAATAATACTTTGCAAAAAAACTGAAGAGAATTTAGTAAAGGAAACCTAAAAAATATAAATCTATTAATAAATAATCATATCAGAAGTCTCAAGCACTCCAGTTCAAGCATTTTATGAAGAAATTTCAAAATCATATAATACTTCAGCTGTAATATAAAAAACAGAATAATGAAAGTAGAATCACATAAGTCTAAAAAAAGATTTTAAAAATCTTTTCACTTATACCGAGATATTTACAATTTTAGGAGATATTGACAAAAATAATTTCCTTTTTTTTTATATAACTAGACAAATACAGGTGTGGTAAAATGGCAGCACTTGGTACTCATTACTTTTTAAAAATTAGTGTGTTATGTCTACATACACCGTTATAAAAAAAATCTTCAAAAATTAAGATAAAAATACCAGATATTCAAATACCATTTTTATTTGCAATTCAACAACGATATGCAATTTATCAAATGTCCGACTGATATTCTACAAATCTAGAATTTTATAACCTGGAATTCGCAATAAAATACCGCTTTCCTAATTAGTACGCATAACACACATAAAACATTACATATTATATGCAATTATCCAACTGTAAAAATTTAAAATGTGAAATACATTAATGCTGTTTCCGATCGACCGTATTTTTAATAACCCACCGCAATCACTGACTAATCTAAAATCGCATAACATCGACTTATCCAATCACTTTTGGATAATCATGGAGATAGCAATAACTTATCAATGATTTAAAAGAATTGTTTCGGGTAAACATAATTGAATCTCATAACTCACCGGTGTAGAAATTACGATGAGCGGCGCGATTGGCTGATGTAATTAATCACTGATAATTGATAATAATGAACTATATTCTCAAAAGCAGACACCGACACTGAACAACGGACCGATGTCAGATGTCAACCGCATTTGAGTTGACGACTGACATTTCGCGGCGGCCATCTTTTTTGTCGTTCGGAAACGTAGTTACAAATTGTATTGTTCAATACGAAGTCATAAGAAACATTAAAAACTATATGTAGTCCGGTTAAGCTGTTAAGACCTTGCTGGGTCAATAGCCTAGTCATTTCAAAAAAATAAAAATTAAAAACTATTATCTTACAGTCCTTCAAACAGATATTATATCTTTTATAACTTTTTAAATTATATAAGTATAGTATTATATACATTATAGAAAACTATGCAATATTGATTTATGCAGTGTATGTAGTAATTAAATATATGAATAAAAAAGTACAACATACATACTTTATTAAACACATCACATTATTACTATGATTTAAAGTAGTTAATAAAATATGTACTCCAAAACGCCTGTTAAAATATTACATTTAAAATGTTTTTAATTGTGTTTGTAAACCGTATCTAAGGCAACTTTGCTATTTTTTTTTCACTTTATTTTTGACAATCAATCTTTCAGATTATTACTGTCGAGTAGTCAATAATATTACAAGCGTCGTGCGACCCGTTCAATATTAAGCGTCGTGTGAATCAATATTCTAACAAGATGGTGGATCCCTTGTTAGAACCTGCTAGGGAGTTTTTGTGGCATCTCAGAATTTCATGCTCCGTGGTATTATTTTCTATTCACTTCACTTATGCACAATAAAATAACTATAGTCCGTAAAACACCACCAAATTTACAAAATATAGAGACAAATAACACAAGATTATGAATAAAATATAAAATCCACTACATGACAGACTAAAACTACGCCAATAACTTCCTTTGCTATTCTTTGAAAGATGCAATAAATAGAGTAAATGTTGAAACCAAACTTGTTTATTTGGTTAAAATAAAACAAGAGATGTATGTTCTTTTTTGGATGAAAGATGCCCATTTTTTTTCTTGTACCTCTAATATGTATGCAAAATTTATGACAATCAACGTGAAAGGATAATGAACATATTGATTCACATTTATAATATTAGTTAGGACTAGCATCACTCCGTGAGTTCGTCTGTTTGTTTTTCTGTGTATTCAGAATGTTTGCTACATCTATAACAATTCTCATTGCAATCAATCCAAACATTTAGTCTTAAGAAGGGAATGAATAGATTCACATTTCACATCCGTATTTTTACCTAACTACTACTCGCGTCTTTGTTGAGGCCTTTTATTATACGGGTAGGTATATGATGTATATTATATTCAAAGAAAAAAAAACTACGCTTTCTTTACAAAGTTTCTTTGAAAACAATGTTATACTGTTTTTGATATCATATGAGGCAAACGATCAGGAAGGTCACCTAATGTTAAGTGATCACCACCGTCCACAGACACCAGCAATACCAGAGAAGTCGCGCGTGCGTTGCCTGCCAGTATTGATGGAGAAGGAGGGAGGGTAAGGGAGAGGGAGGAAAGTGAACTTCCGACGCTCTCACTGACCTTACGAAACGCAACAATGCGAGCACTGTTACTTTATGTCGGTTTTCTGTGAGAGGGTGGTACTACCTGAAATGAGCCGACAGATTCATGCTGAAACCAATTATAGCATTAGCGTGGCCCTACTTTATGCGTCGTAGAATGCATAATGCTCATCAAAATTACTTAAAACATTATTTACTCTATATCAAATGAAGGTATCATCTTTTACGAAGGGCCTAGTGTTCAAGGAAACTAAAAAATATATCGATATATATACAGTTGTTTTTGCACAACGCGCGTACAACAACAAACATTTTATTAATATTAATACTAGCTTTTGCTCGCGGCTACGTTCGCTTTAATATAGATTTGCTCTACCCTCGAGAACGGATATTTTTTGGATGTAAGGTACCCTACAGCCTTTTCGCTATACCTGACAATATGTGTGCACCAATTCGAGATGATCGGTTAGAAACTTGGGGCATGAAAGCGTAACTAACTCATTTTCACATTTATAATATTAGTAAAAATATGGATGGTTCTACAATTCACAACTTCATATAACAGTACAAAGGAGTGGAACAAATAGTTAATGAAAGGATTAGGAGAATTTATTAAAAATAAAACAGTATGTCAAGTTAAATATCGTATATTAATACATTTTGTTTGTTATTCGACTAGAAAATTTATTTTCTGCCGTCCTGGTCGTTGCGGTGGGGTTACGATACCATGCTGGCGGAGAAGGTGCTTCTTCCAATAGCAACGGCGGGTAAAACAAGCATGGCATACGTCACACTCGAACCTGAATATGGAGGCAAAAATGTGATAAATAATAAATTCCAGTAACAATGGCAAACAGTCAATCTGAGACTTCAGTGACAGAAAAACAAGAAATAAATGGCAAATCATATACTAAATGTATATCAATTACCACAAAAAAATGTGTGTAATTAAATCTTGCTCAGTTGTTCATAAAATAAAAACTACTAAAAGCACAAATTCAGTGTCTTCTTTTCCAACCATCTATATGCATATTATGTAATTTTATGATTTATAAAAATATTAGCGCGTTGTTTTAAATTTCATAATCTAAACTTAGCAGCGACATCTAAATGTCATATATTTTTTATACAAAAAGATACTTTCCATAACTATTCAACACTACAAATATCACCTGTTTCAGAACGAAAAAATTGAATGAAGTTGCATTTGTACGAACGTCACTCACTGTTGCCCTTTTAGCGACTTTGTCGCTAGATTTAGCGGATTTTGGATATATTTCACGACTTTTTTTTCTATCTAGCGACTTAAACAAAATTAGCGACTAATTGAATATGGAAAATATTTAAGTATTTTGGTACTAATTTAATTGTAATTACTGGTAACAATATAAATTGCTGATGTTGTTTTTGGAATTTCCCTACCAGAATCAGGGTCGACCGGAATGAAAACAGCAACAAGAGTTATAATGTGACTAAAAGTTGTTATAACTAATCCAACTAAAGCCATTTGTTCGTTTTATCACAGTGAAATATTCGCAATATAGTATTTAAATATTATGAGACATTTAGCGACTGCTGGTGGATTTTTAATTATGTATTTTTGAAACACTAGCGACTTTTTAAATGACGTCTGGAGACTTTTTTTTCTTAAACGGCAACACTGACGTCACTCCATACATTTAACAGTTGATACTTGTTTATATCAAGTTTTTTTTTTTTCGAAATGATTACGCTATTGACCCAGCAAGGTCTTAACAGCTTCACCGGACTACTAAGGCGAGCTCTTAAGGCACTCAGCAGATTTTATTTTGGCAACCAGCTCAAGGGTGCACGGCACACCTCGGCTTGGCTTTTGCCTGTTGCATGCAAAATTGCGACCTATCTTAGCTAACCTAGCTAACTATTCATATATGTATGAGTTGTTGAAACGTATATGTGTACCAAGCATACACGCCTCAATAACTCCTCCATATATTTATTATCGGAAAATTGAGAGTTTTTCAGTTTGATAAGGGAAAAAAAGTAAACCCTTCCACTTTCATGTGTAAGCGTGTAGAGTTTATATCAAGGAATTTCTGGTGCTGTTTACTTATAAATTCCTTGGTTTATATAAAAGAGTTTGAGTACTTCGGGTTATTTTGGCTGAGTGCCTTATTAAGCGCTCACCTTAGTAGTCCGGTGAAGCTGTTAAGACCTTGCTAGGTCAATAGTGTAGTCAGTTCGAGAAAAAAGGGTTATTTTAAATTCTAGGCACATATATGGACATAACACTTTCGTTTTGATCATACAATAAAATAAAAAGTTTTCAACTACTCCCAAATTCTTTTTTTTTGCAATGTGGGGGGTTTTAGAACTTATTGAGTAAGTGAAAAAAGTGGGACATAGTAAAAGAAAATGACTATTATCAAAAGATTTAGAAAAATAGGCATTTATCATTTACTTTAAGTAAAAGTATGATATATTAAATCAGATTTACCCTATCGTTGAATAGTTGAGTCTTATTAGTATTCCGAATAAAAATAAATAAAAGAAAAAAAAGAAACCAAAATGCACGCACAATTGATATACCCCCAAAAGCGGGGCTGAACCTGTCTCGCGCGGAACATTTAATTTTTATTTAAAAATCGGGGCATCAAGCAACGTTGTTAGCTTATACGCGGAGGAAATGAAACTTTTTTTACATATATAAGAATGCTCATAAACTATATATTATACTATATGGAATTTTTTCCCTACCGTGCCATAAGAACTTTCACTTTAAAAAATTATAGGTTTATTATATTATAGGTTGTAGCTACCTTTTAATATCATTATGCGAGTCAACATGACGGTTCAGTTTCGGACGGTCATAGAATCTCTTCTGGCAGATGTCACATGAGTATCGCTTCTCACCCTGATGGATTCTCCGTATGTGGTTTATGAGATTTGAAGCTATGTAATATGAGGCAGTACAGTATTCACATTGGTAGAGCTTTATACCTGAAAGATATGAAATAGTAGAAGATGAAAATATTGTCAGACTAGATTTAAAAAAAAATTAAGCTGTCATGGGACGCCTGGCAGATGTGAAACATCGAAATAGTATTGTATAAGTTATATGCATAAAAGAGCAGATGACGACAGGAATCAGCTATGGTATAATGAAAAGATAAAGCATTACAAAGTTGTTCCATAGAATAAAGACTGTTTATTTAATTTATTATATAGATATTCATTTCTATTAACTAGGCAGTGGCGCGGTATTTTGGCGGCATTTATCAAACGGCGCTTCGTACGTCGGCACATGCCACGTAACACTAGTGGAACAAGTGGCCTACAAAACAGTTTAAATCTTATGTTTATACAGGTAGGTTGCAAATGTATTGAGTATTTATTACTACAAAGTTCGTGTTTTACGTCGCCACGCCAACAATCAGGTTTACCCTCCGCCTATAGATGTTTCATTGCATTTTGTCTTAATTACCTACCTACTAAAAGAAGATCTGTGAATCATTTTATACCGGCAATGTTTTCTCACAATCGATCATTTGAGCACCATTGCTATAAATCCTTAGTCTTTTGTAGTGAACTTCACAGCTCCATCGAGTGCTTCAATAATTTCTATGGAATGGTTTTTCTTTAAAATTTTGAAAGAAATGTAAAAACAGCTCACCGTCATGCCTTCTGAGGTGCTTTGCCAGGTCGTGTTTCTGCCAAGTCTTATAATCACAGTGGTTGCAAGCGTAGTCCGGGGGATGGTGGGATTTCACGTGAGAGTAGTGGGATCCACGATGAACGAACACTTTACCACAAATCTGAAATTTAAAAGTGTGTATGATATTTGAGAACAGCCATAAATTACGACATCCGAATCTCAGTGTTTTTTGAGTCCCACTTCCATTTCTATCATATATTCATCTGATTCCTTAATATTGTCTGATATCACATATTTAGCAACTTTTAATGTAGAAACTATGACATTAAATCAGTGCCAAAATTATATATATGTAAAGAAAATGTATTTCTTAAATATAACATGGAGTTTCGTCATATTCTAGTTATAAACTCAAATAAATTAAATATATTAAAAATAAATGTAATGTCATGTCAAAGTAATCTAAAGAAAAATTGTATGAACTAAAATTTTAAAAGATAAACATGTAATGTCGTCTCTATGTTTACAGGTAAGTATTTATGTAGGTAATTATGTAATTTATCGTAGTTTTATAGAATTTATTATGTAATAAATAAACTTTCTATGTTTACAGAGCAACACATACAAGTTTTATTCTTTGTTCCAATATTAATCTTTTATTTCTATATATATATACATTAGAACCTTGTTACGTTAAAAATTATAAATGTCTATTTAATACATTTATATAAATAAGTATATACAAAGTAATTGTTACTGACAACTGAGCCTCGTAATATCTGTTGTACTTAAAATGTATTAAATGTCAAAATCTCTTATGTACAGTAGGAATTATGACATAGTCTCTTAAATAAAATGAGTCTTGTGATGCTTAATATTAAAAACAAAGTATATAATAACGTCTTATGTAATGTGTTAGGTCATAATATTTCGTATAAAGTTTCTTATGTTTTGTATGTAATTAGGAAGCAGTGTTTCGTATAATAAAGACTCTTACCTCGTTTATATAATGTCCTATATAGTAATAAAGAGTATTATGTCATTTATGTAATGTCCTATGTAATAATGTATCGTATATAGAATATCTCATGGTAAAAGTCGTATGTGTAGGTAGGTAGATAGTAGGTATAATATAAATTTGGCTCCTTCTGTTATAGAATGGTTTATAAGTTACTTGAAAGGCCGTCATCAGCGTATCCGGATCGACGACAAATATTCACAGTGGTGCGAAATTACCACTGGTATTCCGGACTATCTCTTAATCCCAACAAATCCCAATGTTTACTCATTGGTAGTACTAGGCAACTGCACAAGATAGATTGGAACTCTTTAACACCCATCTGTTTGAACAATGATACGATTCCTTATTCCACCACAGCCAAGAATCTAGGTGTAATTTTTGATAACAATCTATCTTGGAAAAATCATGTTAGTGAAGTTAGTAGAAAAATATTTGTATCTATGCGTTCATTGAGAAGAATGCGCAATTTGTTACCTACATCGACTAAAGTCATGCTTGCAGAAACATTACTTTTGCCTATCCTTGATTATGCTGATGTCTGCTACCTGGACGCTAATAAGGAATTAATTAATAAACTGGAGCGGCTACAGAATACATGTATTCGCTTTATCAATGGACTTAAGAAATTTGATCATGTGTCTGAATACCGGTCAAAGCTTAAATGGCTACCTATTCGGTACCGTCGAAACAGCCACATCCTGTCTCTCCTGTATAACATTCTTCATAATCTCAATTCCCCTCCCTACCTAAAATATAAATTCGAGATGTTAGGTTTCAGAGATTCCCCATCACATCGTTTATGTTCTCAAAGTATACTCAAATTCCCAATCTCTCATACTAAATTTTATAATGGATCATTTGCACTTCAAGCTGTACGTCTATGGAATGCACTTCCTTGCGATATTAGGCAGGCAAGATCTGTGACAACATTTAAAAAATATCTCCACCGGCATTATCTCTCGCTGTCCTATATGAACTGTTTTGTTGCGTTATTTCTATTTTTCTTCTTCTTTTTTTTTTCTTTCTTACATTTTCTATATATTTTTATTGTTTATTATTTTCTTGTAAGTCTGTGTGTATTTATATTGCCACCTGGTATTTTAAAAGATTGAATGTCTCCCTAGGGTTGCCTGGAAGAGATCGCTCTAAGCGATAAGGCCGCCTAACTGTACACATATTGTAATTGAATGTATAACTTTGTGTATATTTAAAGCGTGTGCAATAAAAAGTTTTATTATTATTATTAAAAATTGCATGATTCACAAACATATGTAAATCGGAAAGAAACGAACTAAACTACTCGATTTAGTTCAAATAAGGGAAAAAAGTTAACCCTTTCACCAGTTTGTGTAAAGGTGCATGTCTGGATATCTGTGTGGGTGTATAATCGGTGTGGTGTGTACTGTATCGCGATAGCAGCATCTTTGTGATCACCCGGGTCATTCTGGCCAAAGATACCACCGACAAGGCGCGACGTGTGTGCGGGTAAGAGACGTGAGAGCCCTGCCTCGTGACGCACGAGGGAGGTGTTCGCGGCGTGACCGGCCACGCATATCCGAGATCGAATTTAAAAGATTAACGAACGGCGCCGGCGCCGGTATCCAAGAATAGAAATAACGACATTGTTTATCCGTTTTTTAAGGGAAGATAGACATAATATACGAGTTTCCTCTATCTTATAATGAGAAAAGTTACTTTTGCGAAACAGCGGCGCGCGCGAGCCGTTGTAGGGCAGCCGTGACGGCAGGGAATTTGGCTATCGCTCTAATCGGACCTTGAACAGGGTCATTCGAGACTTCGCCGTACGCGGAGATCTCCGAGATCTCGTGAAAGACTAATAGCTGGGCTGATCAGTCCATGTCGGATAATTTGGAAGAGAAGGCGGGATCGGCCTGTGAAGGCTTAGCCGCCTGAGGACGAGGATTGTCCAGACATATCTTTAAGTAACTAAAGACTAACTTGAAATTATTAGTTTAAGTTATAGAGGGTGCGTGTTTTAAGTAAGAAAGGCTAGTTATAAATAGATTAGTAATAAAATAGTTCTTTTTTTTTCAATTATAGATGTTTTAATGTGAAACATACGCGTTGACGACCTGGCGCCCTTTGATAAATGCCACCAAACACACCGTGCCTGTGCCTTTTTTTCCTAACGTGGAGAGAAAATCCTCATGGACTGTCAAGCTCCCGGGGGGAACCCGACTTAAGTCGCCCACCCCCGCGTGCTAGCCACGGCTAACCGGCTAAAACTCCACGACAACCTACGCCACATTATGGGGAGGTCTCGGGGTTGCCAAGCAATCTCCACTACACTCCCGGTGGCAGGCGGTTCCCATGCCGCACTCCGCTGAGGCAGTCCGGTTACATGTATTGTAACGTTGTAGCAGCTTTCCGAACCCGTGCAATGGAGGGTCAGGGCCTCCGCACCTTACCTCCTGGGTTCAGCTAGTAGTGGAAAGGTTATAAACCCCTCCGCCATCGCCCGACCCTTGATTTTTTTACGATGTTTACTCCTCGTTCACCACGGCCTCCCTAAACGCCCCTCTGGCCTAGGCTAGCCTACACCTAACCACTTCCTTCCCCAAATTCCCCCACCCTACCTAACCTATTCTACTCCTACGTCCCTACCTGGCCCCTAGTCTTGCCTACATAAAACGAGTAGGCGAGCTAGCACCGCGCCTGTGCCTAGTGGAATTTTTGTATTTTGTATTTAATAAAAATGAATATTAATGTAATAAAATAAATTAACAGTTATTATTTTATGGAATAAATTAATACTGCTTTATATTTTTAATATGCCATTGCTAATTCCCGTCGTAATCTATTATTTATGCATATAACTTATACAAAACAACTTCGATGTTTCACATCGCCAGGCGTCCAGTGACGGCGCAATTTTCTACTTTATCAAGGTTCTAAAGTACATGTTACTTTTTTTTATTTATAAAATCGACGATGTATTAAACATTTATGACTTTCGTTTATACAATTTCAAATTTGTATTTTTAGATTTTTTTAATAACCTTACGAAACATATATATTGCTCCTTTTGCTTTTCTCACGCTCAAGTTTTGGTCACCCACTACAAACTTAACAGTTGTGACGTAATTTATAGATGGCCCCTCAATTATGACTAAAGCAATATTTCATACATAAGCTGAGTGGTAAACATCTTGTTTTGACTGATCTTGCTGGACAACAAAATAACAAGAAACAAATAGATAGCCCTTGTGATGGTAAATGGATATTGTTGTCTACAGACAACTGCTCCAGGTGTATTACTGCTGCGTTGGCTGCCTTGAAAAGCGTATTTCAATCCCTTTTTGAAGAAACCCATGTCATAACTCTAGAGGATGGAAAAATCTGCCAAAAAATGAATACTATACCTCACAAAGCCAGCACTTATTGTTCATATGGTGATTTTTCCTATGCCTAACTGCCTGGAGTTTATTCTCAAACTTCAAATCACAAATAACACACGATAGTGAGTCTATTTTATATGATTTCTTTGGGACATCCATTTGTTCACTTTTTAATTTTCTCTTCTTGTAAGGTCCTCGTATTGTTCTCACTCCATGGATCTTGATTGCAGGTGGGCTGAGAAAGCAAGATATTTGTTACATAACTAATGGATAAGATATTCAAGTTATATTTTTCGAACTCGTTACACTGTTGACCTACTACAGCCTTAATAGCTTCACCAGACCACGATATCCAAGTAATGATACTCTTTTTATATGCAAACTTGGTAAAATAACTCCACTTAACTTGATGCAGAATTTGTTGTCGTTCATTAATCCTTAATTATTGTCTTTTACAATTGAAACGGAGTTCCGTAATATGAATTAAGGTTGTTGATTGATATACATCATTACGTAAGGAAAAATAGTTATGTTCCTTTCCTACGATTTTCACTCCTTCTATCATATAAATGTGTGTGTTAAATTAATTCAGTTAACAGTTACTTTATCATTTTAAGTCTAACAGGATAGGAGTCTCCTTGCAATGCAAGAATGGTAGCTTTGGTGTTTGTGGCAATGAATAATAACATTAGCAAGACTAAATTTCCCAGTCGTCTTACATAAAAATTTCATTACCTAGATTATGTAGTCAGTGTTTTGTAAGCATATGATGTTGAGAAGCAGTGATGGCTACTGAGCATGTTTGAACACCACATTGATTAACATAGAATGGTACACAAAAAAGCCAAGAGATGGAATAAAACAATGAACAAACTATAGCATAGTAGGGTAGGGCTTTCGAACAACCACTCTCAAGTGAAAACTTTGTTATAAATCACCTAGGGGTATATTCAGGCGGCTTCATTTCAGAGCCAGTTTGTCAAAATATTGCATATCTACTAGATTTAGCAAATTTATCAAATTGGACCAGATTATCATTTAAAATCAGGTGAGATTATGGCAAAATGCTTAAACCTATTAAGTATTAAAAAGAAATGAATAATGTAATTTTTAATAAAATTCGTTATTTTTCTCTGTGCTTTCTGATTTTTTTTTTCTATTTTAAGAAAATAGCAATGGTAAGTAGACCATGCTGCCAAGTCGGGTGTCATTTCATAATTACTAATTCTGCAGTTTCTTATTATATCACTGCTCTAACAAGATGATAGTTCTCTTGTGAGAACTTTTCATAGTTTTTGTGGCATCTCAGAATTCATGCACTGTAGTATTATTTCCCATCCACTTCACTCATGCACAATATATATATAACTGAACTATATTACATAAAACACCTCAAATATTACAAAGCATAGAGCCAAATAACATATTCCTATAAATTAAATACAAAATCCACTACATGACAAACCAAGATCCCACTGAAAACTCCACATATTGTACTATAATTACTGTCTATAGAGAATGTACAGGGATTTCAAAGTAAACCAACTAAATTAAACTGATCTCTGTTATCGAAAGCTTTCCATCCTAACAAATCTTATAAAGAACTAGCAAGCCTGGCAGATGTTGATAAATTATATACCTAAACCTCTCTCCTGAATCATTTATCTACAGGTGAAATCTGCATGAAAAGCCGTTCAGTAGTTTTCAGTTTATCATGAACCGACAGACAGACGTGGCAGAGCACTTTGTGTTATAATATGCAGTAATTAACATAGCACTCACTTATTTACATATATAGAGTCATTTATAACTCCACCATTTTGTCTGTGGTTCTCTTTCTGCGCTTCTTTCTCCACTCCACCATTACATATCTCCTCTTTAACTTCAGTAGAGTCATTGTTAGATATATTGTCATCACTTTGCATTAACTCATTATTCTTTAAACTAATATCCCCATCAACAGGTTCGGTCTTAATCACAGAGTCCAAGATCTTTCTGAATGTATTGTCGGCAAGCAGGCATAACGATTTGAAATTGAACGCGACGGAAAGATTTCCAAGGCACGTCTCACACACTTTTGTCGGTAAACCATTTTCATTTTGTAACTGGAATGTAAATCACGAATTAGGTACAAAACATCGGCGAGAAATAAGATTCTAATAAGAAAGAATGTAAGACTTACCAATACACCCGTGCAGAATTCAATATCACTTATTATTTTAGTTTTTCCTTCATCAAAAATACAACACATATCCGAACAACGTGCCATACACACCCTACATGAATCTAAGATGTAGTTTATATTCATATCAAACATATTATCAGACTCACAAGTCATATTTTCCTCCATTGGCTAATTCGTTCGAAAAAATAAATAGATTTCATATAAAAATTGTACACATTAGGTTAGTACTGTTTATTTCAAAAAAGTTTATATAAATAAATTATTGCTTCTGTATGTAGGCAACTAAAATAGTGATACAGGAAAGTAAAAGCTAGATCTATATTATGATCAATTACTGTAACTATTTTTCCGTATATTATTATTATATAAATACACTTCTGCGCAACAAAAACAATGTTTATATTCAATTTATCACAGCCACAGAATACATGTCTTTTAAGCAAAATATTTGTTACTGTCATTATTACAGTAGGACTGTTGATAATATATCGAAATATCGATATTTTTATCTTAAAATATCGATATTTTTTAGTAATATTTTTTGGGCGATATATCGATATTTTGATATTATAATTTGGATATCGGCGGTCGATATTTTTTTATTCATAATCATTTTCTTAGCCTTATTCCACCTAGGTAGACTCGATACATTATGTTTTTCTTTTCCAGTCTCCTCAGTCAGATATAATCTCAGAATTCACACCTATTACATATATTATTTTTACATACTTTATCCATACTTTAAAACTATTCCAGTTATAAGTCTTTCATCTCTCTTTATGACATGCCTGTATCATGCTAACCTTTATTTCTCAACTTGTCTGTCACTGGTGATGTTTTCAATCTTTATCTGATACGTTTTTATTCTATCACTTCTAGTTACACCATACATCTTAACAATCGCAGCTCTGCCACGTACAGTATTTTCTCATCCGTTTCTTTTGTAACCTAGCACTCAGATGCATGCAGTATGACTGTCTTATAACAATCTTATACGCCTTCACCGTGAGTTTCAAGGGCATACGTGGATCGCATAACCTGAACATCTTTCTCCATTTAGTGCATCCTGCATTTATCCTATTCCTTCCGTTATTGTCTACACTGCCACGTTTTGAATCAATGAATATGAAGCAGGCTCGTAATAATCGTAGTACCTAGTGAAATAGCTGAACTTATGAAGTAAATAGTATTTTAAAAATCTCTTGCTGAAAAATATTTATTACCATCAGCCTGTAAGAGAGCCACTGCAGGGCCACAGACCTTTTCCTGAAAGAAGGTATGGACATAATCACCACACTAGCCCACGGCGTATTGGCAATTTCAAACTCTGAGAAAACCACAATTGTACATTTTCTCACATATAATAATACTACCAGAACATTTCTCAAGCTCAGGTTTTCTCACGGGGTTTTCCTTGACCGTCAGACGATACTGTTACCAATTTAAATTAGTAAGTGTACGTGAATTTTGTAAAATTCATTATTACACACCGGGGTTCGAACCCGCAGACATCGAAATGTTATTCTACTAGTGAAACTAGTAGACTACCACTATTTAAAAAACTTGGTAACTGATGGACTAAAAATATTGGTACACATAATTATCTTATTTAGATAAAACAATAATGATGACGATTATCAATATGATTGAATGACGTTTGTGGCTATTAGAACTGTACTGTTATATTTTAAAACATATATGGGATAAACTGTACAAATATACTGGATTAAAAACTGTAAATCAATGTTAAGCGGAATTACATTTTTTTAACATAGCCGATATATATCGATATATCGATATTTTTTTCCAATATATCGAAGTCCGATATTGATATTTTCATAAATATCGATATATCGAAAACCCGATATTTTTAAAAATATCAACAGTCCTATATTACAGTAGTTTTTTTTTTAACTTTATTTTTGGCAATCAATCTTTCAGATTATTACTGCCATTGTCGAGTAATCAATAATATTACAAGCGTCGTGCGATCACTTCAAGCTTCGTGTGAGTCAATATTCTAACAAGATGGTGGATCCCTTGTTAGAACCTTCCTGGGAGTTTTTGTGGCATCTCAGAATTTCATACTCCGTGGTATTATTTTCCATTCACTTCACTTATGCACAATTGTAGCATGCGCACCGCCGAAATGCCTATTGGTGGCTTTCTGCTACCCTGAGGGACCCCGGAGGGTCTTCGAGAACTCAAATGATTTCGTTCAGATCCAGCTAACAACAGTAAAGATATAATGCACGTACCTCGTGATATTCTTTGTGTTGCAGCTGGCCGCTGAGCTTCCACGGATGTGTCTCTGTTAGATTCTGATGATGATGATGATTGATTTGATAGTTGTTCCTGGTGCTTTTCTGATTGATGTATAATTGTTTTGATGATTGATATGGTCAATCCCGATTTTTTCGATAATTCGATGATGAAAAAACAACCAGACTGCTTGACACGTTTTTCTCTTTTTTTCTTTTGTTTTATTTGTTGACGTTCCCGTGCATGACGACCAAAAAGTTGGCGTCTCGATACAGTTTTAACAAGATCTGAACGTCAACGATAGATTTGTATAAAAACGATTTTATTTTATTCATGGTAACGATACAACAATAAACTAACTATATTACATAAAACACCACCAAATTTACAAAATATAGAGTCCAATAACACAAGATTATGAATAAAATATAAAATCCACTACATGACAGACTAAAACCCCGCCAAAAAACCTATTACAGTAATTATTACTACTACTACTCGTCCAATAGGAGAGACGAAGGGATTAGTACATAGTGCCAATTCTGAATTATCAAAAACGTCTATTCTATACTCCATGATAAGGAACATTGTCAAAATGTGTGAATTGATCATGAATATAATACCACTTACTATAAAAAGCACAATGTTAAACCTGGGCAATTAATCACTGTAAATGTAAAATCATTGTACATGGAAAGTTTGCGCTCGTCAAGGTACTCCACCACTTTTAGTGCCTACACTGACGTGGAGAGTGTGAAATAAAACTCGGACTGCGTAAAATATACTGTTTTATTTTATCTCCATAAAAAGCAACAAGATGTCCGTAATCTGTTTCAATAACATGTTCTATTTATACGCAGAGGTAATTTAATAGAACCTTAGTAGTTTGTGTTCTATTTACAATAAATTCAAAACGATCCAGCCAGTGTGCCAAAATGGATTACATACTCGAGTCATCGAGAGCTATAAATATAAAGAATATAACTAAATTTTCTGACAATAAAAATACTATATTGACACTGGCAAATTCCTTAATTTTGCATTGCTATGGGAAAAAAAATATAATTGTACGAAATGTCAATTTATCTTAGAATTCTTAGAAAATAATAATTTGTTCGGGTTTTGTTTATTGTTTTTGTTAAAATAACTTATTATAGTTATGGATTTTACAAGCAACAATTATTATAATTCTGATAATTCAATAAAATCTGAATCAGATGATCATACGAATGTATGTCGCACTTGTTTGCGCCGCGGTTTAAAAATGAACAGTTTATTTGATACCAAAGTTCTGAATATTTGCGAAAGAATACAATTTTGCACAGGTTTGAAGGTAATATATTATGACTCCGTTTTATAAAAAGTATTCCTAAATTAGTTTATATTCAAGTAAATAAAAAAATAATCACTAAAAAAGACTTTGCTGTTTGGTAATATTCAATCAATCAGATTAGTTTCTTATATGTTCAAATAAAATGCTATACCTCTTAAAAGTATATTGGTCATAATATTTTATAGCTTTGATAGAAATAGTATTCCCTGTGGGTTAAGACATGGGGGATTTGAATGTAACATTCCGGTACTTTTTCGATTTTTATGCAAAAAATTGATGCAGGTGTCTAGGTATATGTAATATAATACAATTCCATTATTTTTAGAATATCTATCTGTTTGTTTGTTTTTTTTTTTTTTATTGTATCACGGCAAAGTGACTGCACTATGCCTGATGGTAAGCACAGTACAATCCAAAAATAATAGCGACCACCGATTGACACACTATCCATCGCCGGCCAGTCGCCACTATCATGCCGGCCTGTAATAAGCTGGATATGCACAGGCTGATCCCGAAACGCGACATGCAGAGCGAATCACTATTACGACCTTTTTCGCCATATACAAAGTGGTTGCGACCCAGTCGGGTTGTAATACCCTACCACCCCGCTTGCACCATTGCCTCGTTCGTTATTCAGCAGGGTGCACCATGTGCAGGTGAGGTTGGTGTACTTGATTATATGATATGATGTTATTCGACACCCCTTACACCTTGTTTGTATGAATAGTCATTAATGTTAAAGTACTGGGTTCACAATAAAACCTCACCACCAAGAAAATTATAAAGCATATCCTTGAGAATAACTTAGTCTTTGTTTCATTAAAATCGGTCCACTTTATCCAAAGTAACTGTAGTTTTAAGGATGATGTGGCGTAAGTACGAGAGAAAAGTAGATAAATAATGGACTTAATACATTCTAATGACTTTATTAATCAATTTTTTTAACATAAGGTTCTACACAGACAAAGTTAATCGGTAAATATAGTTGAATTTTGACTAATGGAAGACTTCAAAATGGTCTGGTGAAGCTGTTAAGTCTTTACTAGGTTAATAACTTATCCCATCTAGGTAGGGTCGGTATAACATGTTTTCTTTTCCACTCTCTCCTATCAAATGTCAATATTCACACCTTTTACGCACATATCATTTTTCACACAATCCATTCATATCTTTTCTGATCTACCTCTACTCGTATATCCATCCACCATCATACTCAACACTTTTCTAGTTACATGGTTTACAACTCTCCTCATGACATGCCCATACTATGATAACCTATTACTTCTCAGCTTCTCTATCACTGATGCTATTTTCAAACTTCCTCTCATATACATATTCTTAATCTTATCCATTCTAGTTACACCAACAATATGTAATAACATAATATTATAACATTATGTTAATAACATAATTAATTAAAAAAAAAAAACTTGAGAGGTGTCATTGGACACCCCGATGGAACAAAGTTCCTTTCGATTAATTAGTTAAGGAATTGTAATAAAATTTTATTTTTTTTAAGTTATAATAATATTTTTTTTATTATTAACAAATATAATCTATCTATACTATAATAAAACTGTAACAAGTCGAAATCTGTACATTAAATATTTTTTGAAAATTTTAATCAGGATAGGCTATGTTATCGATATAGAAGCCAAAAATAATCTTTTTACAATTTTTGTCTGTCTGTCTGTCTGTCTTTCTGTCTGTCTGTCTGTCTGTCTGTCTGTCTGTCCCTATGCACACGCATCACTCTGAAAGTACTGAACCAATCTTGACGAAACTTGACATAGTGATACCTAATATAACGAGATTACATCAAATGTACTTTTTATCCCATAAAACGCAAAGAGTTCTCCAGGATTTAGGATTAAAGTCTAGAATCTAAGCCCGTATTACTCTGAAAGTACTAAGCCATTTTTAACGGAATTTAACACAGTGATAACTGATATTACAAGGTTACATCCAGGATACTTTTTGTCTCATAAAACGCAAGGGGTTCTCCAGGATAACGAAAAACAAAAATTTGTAGTTAACGTAACTAGACTTTTTTGCGACACCTTAGTACAAGAGCCGGCAACGTTGAAAGAACAAGAATTTTAGAATACCTGGTTCTTTAATATATCAATATATATTTTTTGTATCATAGGAGGCAAACGAACAGGTGGGTCACGTGATGTTAAGTGACCACCACCCTTTATAGACACTAGCAACACCGGGGTGTCGTAAATGCGTTGTCAACCTGTATATTGGAGGAGGGTAAGGGAAGGCTAAGGAGAAAAGGAAAAGAGAGGTGAGCTTCCGGCGCTCTTACTGACCAAACGAAACACTACGATGCAAGCACTGTTATTTCACGTCGGTTTTCTGTGAGAGGTTGGTATTAGCCCGAAAGGACACTTGGTAGCCGGTTAACGTTGTATTTTTTATGCGCATTTTGATTTAATTTAATTTTGATTTATGAATAGGTTTAGGAACATTTTTTTTCAGTAACTTTTAAACGCAATTAAAAGCATGAATTTATCACAGTCAGACATATTTTTCTATAAACAATCATATATATACCCGCTGATATATTTAATAAATAAAAACGATAAATTTCAAACCAATTATTTTTTTTAGCAAAGAACAAATTTCATTTTATTAAACATAATTGATATTAAGATTTCACCATATACAATAAACAACAATAAACGTAAATGTATGATTTGGGATTGACGCCATCTTAAATATATGGGTCGATTATTAGGCTATACGAAACCGAAATACCTTGGCCCGGCGAGGTGAAATATCTCGGCGTCACTTTAGATAAACACTTAGGATTCACACACATATAGAGTGCGAAACAAAGCCGTTATGGTCTTGGGTCGTCTCTATCGTTTGCTTTGTCATAAGAGTAAAGTATCCCCCAGACATAAACTCACTTTATATAAAACTTGCATCCGTCCGATTATGACGTACAGTTGTTCGGTCTTTGCACATGTGCAAAATCGTATTCAAAAGTTGCAGGTTCTCCAAAACGGAGCCCTACGTAACATCACCGGTGCCCCATGGTACGTCCGAAATAAGGATCTCCACGGGGACCTGGAGATGCCTTCTGTCTAGGCGTATATAAAATCACTCACACGTAGTTATTTCGAATAAGCCGCGAATCATCCCAGCCCTTTAGTGGTATCCGCCGCGAACTATGAACCCGTACCCAACGCTGCGCAGTATAGAAGACGACCGCGACACATTTTACCGACCCTCCTGATTCAATCACGTCAGCGAAAGATCAGTACCAGCCTATCTCTTCAAACAAAGCGTATTCACGCCCACGCCCGCATAACCACAGATCACGCCGCCGTGGTCTGGGGATAAATTTCGCTCCCGCACACCAGATTAGGCCCCGTTCGGCAACGGCTGAAACCTAAGTCCGTTCCCTCGGCGGGGAGCCCTTGAGTACTCTGCTCACGCGATACAGTGCCACAAAACTTTACATCAATGCTACAACATCACACACATCACCTATACACACGTGCACGCCTACACGCTTACACGCTGTTTTTCTTTTTCAGAGAAATAGACGACAAAGAGTTCTACCCTTATTTTTCTCCATCCTATCCTATCTTATATAGTTAAGAGAATTTTCTCCGATACAATATACATACAGGAGTTGTTGAGGCACACATGCCCGGTACACATGCATGTTTCAATAACTTATATACGTATATCTAGATAGATTAGCTTAGGTTAGCTCAGATAGGTCGCGATTTTTGCACAAAACAGGCAACAGCCCAAGCCGAGGTGTGCCGTGCACACTTGAGTTGGTCGCCCAAACATCCCAAGTCGGTTGAGTGCTTTCAGCGCTCGCCTCAATAGTTCGATGAAGCTGTAAAGACCTTTCCAGGTCAACGGCGTACACATTTCGAAAAAAAAATGCGTCGATAACATACGCTGCCACAATCATCGCTATCTTTATCGTGCAGCCAGTAGTACTGCACTAAACTATACCTATAGCTATATTCTATACACATTACTTTTATAGCAATAAATCGGTCTAAATATTGAGTTAATAACTGAATTTGTGTGAAAGATGAAATTTGTACTTATTTATATCTAAGTATAATAATAATGAAATTACTGCTATTCTAGCATGGATTAAGATTACTTTTATTTTTATTTCCAAAAAATATCATCAAGCACATTATTGTCAATACCATAAATGTCTTTCAATAATAATTCCATTTTAATAACGTTTCAAAGTTAGTGAAAAATACATCCTAAATTTTAAAAATCAATATTTTTGTCTGTAAAGTTACGATATACACAAATAAACGCAACTCTTACCGGCAGCCAGATAGCCCGTTGTTCGGATGAATATAATAAATAAAACTAGCTTAATTGATTCTTTCCGGTATGGCCTCTACCTATGTAGGTATTTTCGCCAATATCAAGTGTGACAAATACACGATATAAATTTAATGCCAAATATTTAGTGTAACAATTTAGAATAATCTATAATAGAAACATATCAACATGGATAAATTACCAAAAGGTGATAGGTACTATGTTGTGAGTGGTACAGAGATTATTTATAAAAATATATTGGAAATATATTTAAAATACGTTTTCGAAACAGTTTATAACTCTTAAACAATAGTTTAAAGCAAGTGACAGTTGACGACGCTGTTTGACGCTTCGATACGGTGTTCATATATTTTTCTTTAATACAATGGAGTATAAAGAGGTTTTAATACAAGTTGAGAATAGTTATGATAAAGTAAGTGGTAGAGATGCTTATTTAGTTTTATGTAGGTTAGTTTTTATCTTAATTGATCCTGGTAGATGTTTTTTTTTCTTCGAAATGACTACACTATTGACCGTGCAAGGTCTTAACAGCTTCACCGGACTACAAACAACAGAGTGTTTGATGGTGCTACGAACGGGTACTAGACTTATTTAAAAAAAAATTACATGTAATCTGAGTATATGTTTCAGTGAATCCGTGGATAGTTTGGATTCACAATTGGAAACGGTAGTTGTGGCTGTAATCGGGTATCAGTTTTATTCAATTTTTTCGCGTTTAAAAATACAATGGAAACCAGTGATAACCAATTTGGTGCAGGCGAAGTTGCACGGGTCAGCTAGTGTTATATAAACTTAATCAGTAGGCTCAATTTTCGTAATAATTGGCTTGTGGTAACTGAAGTAGGAAACTTATGTTTGGGATCATTATTATTATTATTTTTTATTATTTACAAAAAACCTGTATACAATCAACAAAAATAATCGTCGCGACACCACACTGTTCAATGCGAAATAGAAATGAAAATATCTGGCTTGTTTTCTATAAGAGAGAGAGAGACAGACAGAGAAACATGCGACGCCGCACAGCTTACAATAGCTTACTATAGCTAAAAGTGTCGTGACAACTTTTCGTAAGAATTTTTTCCATCTAGCCCCCTTTCACAACGCGCGATAAGGAACTTCGTTCCAAAAAACCTCAAGATTCCTTTTACATATATTATAATATAAACATATGTTATTACAGTTTAAGATGGCGGATCCTCTACCTGCAAATATTTGTAACATGTGCTTAGATAATCTCACGGTAGCATATAATTTTAAATCGAAATGTCTACAAACAGACATAAAATTATGGACTTACTACTCAAAACCTGATTCCTTGAACGTAAATAAAGTGTACATAACAGAAAATGAAGAGAATTATTGTAACAGTGATGATTATAGAGAAGAGGAATCTGTTATACATGAGGATAATGTGAAAGGTGATGATATAATTGATGGTGATGATTTTGGTGATGTTAACTTGTCTAAGGAAAAACCAAATAATGCACTGCCATTAGTAAATGTACCAGAAAAGATCATAACTAATGAGGCTGAATTAGAGACTATTAATGTAAGGTATATATATCTTTTAATTTTGTATAATAATTACAAGGTTAGCCTGTAACCATGTTATAACAAAAAGTTATATACGTATTGAATACTTGCGTTATAAAAGTTTGGTTTCCGTTCATAAAAATGCACAACGCTCGCCGAGTGTTCGACATCTTGCTCTTTTATCTCTGTCTGGTTAGGTTACATTACACTTGCGACACCAGGCGACAGACGCGGGGGCGTTTGTTGCCGCAGAATGGAGAATACATGCATCGAAGCACGGCCAGCCGCAGCTTTAGTAGGAAGAATGTTCTCTCTCGAGTCAAGAGTCCCTGTCTGTATATCTACGGGTGACCCAAGCGCGTGATCAGGGCATCAATGCATGCTAACCGTGAGCCTGTACCCTGGTCCACATACGCGCACAAGCGGCCTAGGGGTTTAGCCGTTAGGAGTCTGCCATAACCCTCCCACTGTCCCCCGGCAGTGAGAAGTGTATCCAATGCAGGATTTCCCCTAGTAAAAAAAAATTGGACTTGCGAAAAAGGATAACAGGAGCTTGCCTCGCAACAGTCGGCGGTTTTTCTCGATGACTGGGTTGTTTTTCCGAACTGGTGCTAGCTTTGATATTTATAAGCGCCATTTTAGGGCATATATTGAATAAACTATATTTTGATTTGACTTGAGTTACTGTACATAGAACTATTTAAAAAAAAAGAACACAAAAATTTAAAATTGCAAACTCAATGTAACCTATAAATTGCAGCTCACTGAATGATACTGATAAATCACAGAAGTGTCAAAATAAAACGAGTAGTCAGCAGTTGCAATTTGTAAAAAATACAAAATTCCGAAGATTATTCTGTGAATCTTGCAACATGAGGTTTGAAAATAAACAAGACTCAGATAAGCACAAGAATACTGTCCACAAAGATGAAGCTTGGGTATGTCAGGTGAGG
This sequence comes from Antheraea mylitta, assembly GCA_014332785.1. Taxonomy (NCBI): domain Eukaryota; kingdom Metazoa; phylum Arthropoda; class Insecta; order Lepidoptera; family Saturniidae; genus Antheraea; species Antheraea mylitta. Next base: position 89,583 of record JACEII010000128.1, on the reverse strand, counting down.
TCTTAGATACTTAGTCCAATCAAATTAAGATAAACTCTTTGTATACTTACAGAATAACACACTCTGGGTGCTAGGAACGGACTTTCCAGGCATTCTTAGGTGGTTTCGTAGGTGGTAGAGCCCCGCTGAAGCTATTTTTGGTTTCAGCATGAATGGGTCGGCTCCTCCGGGGTAGTACCACCCCTCTCACAGATAACCGACGTGAAATAACAGTGCTTGCATTGTTGTGTTTCGTTCGGTCAGTGAGAGAGCCGGAGGCCCACGTCCCTTCCTCTTTCCTTTCTTTATTTTTTCTGTGCTACTGTATAAACTAAACATATGTTTCAAATATGTAATTTAAACAATTAATTTTGGACTGTTTTATATATCTATACTAATATTATAAAGAGGTAAAGTTTGTGAGTTTGGTATATTGTAGGGGGTAATCTCAGGAAGTACTGGTTCAACTTGAAAAATTCTTTCAGTGTTATATAGCTCATTTATGGAGGAAGGCTATATATCTCGCTAAGACCAATAGGAGCAGACCACCAACAAATGAATTTCAAAATCAGGATTTTTTTTCCTTTTGAGAGCTTCGGCTGCATACTAGCGTTAGTCCAATGTAACTATTCCACATAGACTAAGTCGCGGGCAGAGGTTAGTTCTCTATATCCCGTTACTAGCTGACCCTTGACCAATTTATTGGGCGGTAAACATTTATAAAAAAACTACTTTTTGTGACATAAATATAAAAGACAGACATATGCTGTCGCTGACTTTTCTGTAGGTGTTATCAAGCTCTACAACTTTTTTCTAAAACTTAACCATATATCTCTCATTGTTAAGGGTTTGAATGTTATTAATAATGTAATTTCTAAGACATCATTAATTAGAATTCTAATTTGAGGCACTGTTAGGAATAATTTTAATTATTTCAGCATTGCGGCAAAACTAGCACAAAGAAATCTGCTTACTACTACCATATGAATTCACACTTCAGGAATGATACATCAGGATTAGATGGTAAAGCCGATGAAAAGACATCAGCGAGGGGTAGAAAACGTCTAGGAGTTAAGAGAGGGCCATATAAGAAGAAGACTGGCAATACTGGAGTACCAGATTTTGAGGGTAGGTGAGTAATTAGTAAAATCTATAGGTGAATGTAACACTTCAGTACAATTTTGTCCTATATTTGTCATCCGATTTTTTTTATTTTGTTTAGTAGTTATTAGTGAGCTTTAGTGTTATTTAAAAAAAAATGAAATTGGAAAGAATTTGATTTCTTTCTTCAGAACCGACAGTCAAAATTTTTACTTCTAAATTTTATATACAAATACAATTAAAGTACAATATTTGTACACTCGTTGAGTAAAAAAAAAACTAAATAAACAAACATTTCTACACAATTACTATAATAAAACACATACATTTAGTGTTTAGACCGACTATTAACATTGTGATGTTATTTAACCTGCCAGCAAGCTGAACGCATAAATTTCGGGGCCATCGTTGAGGCCAACGTCCGGGTTAATGTTCAGGCCAACGTTCGTGCCAAACTATGTAGCCTAACTTACAATTCAAAATACTATCATCCTAACTAATTCTAGAACTGTTTTTCTAGTCTAGTTCTAGACTATAACTAGTCATAATTAAATAAATATAAATTCGAGACTGAGTTTTGTTGTTACGTTGTAACTACTCAACCGATTATTGTTAAATTTTGCATATACGTTGTGAGCGGTACAGAAAAGGAAATAAAATACTACTTATTTAGAAGGAACACCGTTCTCATGGGATAGGTCAGATATGGTTATAAACTCAAGATAAAGAATATTCTTGTAGTGCAATCGAGGGCGCGGTGAAGAGTTCTCGGAGAAAGTTCAAGCTGAACAAGCAATTCTGTGAGAAGTGTGACGTTAGATTCGAGAACGATCAAGAATTCATAGCGCACAAACGAGACGTACATAAACACGTTTATCTATGCGAAGTGAGTTTATTTTTACACGTTTTTATTACCTTCTTTTGTATCTTTACATTATCTTAAAACGTGAAGTAGTCCGGAGAATAGCGTAGGCAGATCGGAAAAAAAATTGAACGTGATTTTCAATGATTAATTGTAATTAGTTCGATTTAATTTTTGGACGATATCGTAATTTAACATCACGTGAGATTATGTTCAAATCCTATGTAGTATTAAAAAATAGTGAAATAATACTATGAACTAAGATGATTACGGTAAGCACGGAGAGAGTAGCTATCAAATACAAAATGTATACTAGTTGTTCTCAGTTCTCAATGTATACTAGTGACAGAATTTTAACACGAATGTCGTAGACTACTGGGCGAGTTTTAGGTTAATTTCCAACATTATGCAAAAGGGATGTGGCCGTTAAAACTCATACTGGCCCTTTAATTATTCGTAATAGATTTGCTAGTCTCTGTCACCAAGCTGAGAATGTTTCTTTCTTTAGTTTAATTTTATGTATGCATTTAATTACTTATTCCTAAACACCAGAAACAGTTTTTTTTTGTTTACAAAAAAGTGCAGACACGTTAGATTTACATTGTTATTATATATATAGATATGCGGTCGCATCTTCTATAACAGGGACGCTCGTTTCTCTCACATGACGTCCCACGAGCGACCAAAGTTTGCGTGTGATCATTGCGACTACAATACCACAAGGAAGCAGGACCTGATTAAACATCTCTACATACATAACGGTACTATTTTTTCCAGATTATTCTATTAAACAAGGCAATGAATGTCATTTGTTAAATTACAAAAATTCAAGCGTAAATTGTTGACCATGATGATCTTTACTTGGCCTCGAATATGCGATACTGAAGTTGGCCTTGAAAATCTATTTTGTCTCGAATATACTAGACCGAAGTTGGCCTTGAAAATCCGACAGTAGGAAGTTGGCCCTGAAATTTCGACATACAGTTAGCTGATAAAGAGAACGTACAAGAATACTTGCATAAACAGCTATTAAACACCTATGGTACTTTTTTATTTCTATTTATTTACACCATCTAGCATTATCAACTTTATGTTACATGTTTTAAGGTAATAAACATTATAATTTTCCACTAGTATATGGCGTTACTTGCTAAGATATACAAATAAACTTTTGGATATAGTTTTCAAGAAATACTTAGTTAATTATAGATCTATTTGAATCAATCAGGGCTTGTTCGCAGCCTCGATTGACGCTTATGTATTCTGGAAAATGTTTTATAAAAAAAAAAAACCAGAGATAGGACTGAATTTGAAATCAGGCGTGAAGAGTTACCAGTGCGAGTACTGCCCACTGTCGTTCTACACGGGTTCGAACCTGCAGCATCACCTCCGGAGGCACCGCGATGGGCCCCACGAGTGTGGAATTTGTGGCAAGCGGATACTGGACCGATACTCCTTCAAACGGCACATGGACACGCATAGCGGTGCCACGGCCCCATTACAGTTAGTATAATAGTATAATATGTGTATCTATTTAAAAAACCCAGGTTTTAAAACATTTTTCATCGATGCACCGCTCCTATTGTCCTCAATGTGAAGCCCATATAGCCTTTCTCGATGAATGAGCTATTTAACAATGAAATAATTTATCAAATCGGACCAGTGGCTAAGATTAGTGCGTTCAACCTACTGAACAAACTAACCCTCCAGATCTTTATAATATTTGTATAGATTACTACTCTTCTCTCGTACTTAACTGTAGTCGTCATTCAAATTACAATAACTTTTGGACCTATATTCTAAATGAAACAAAAAATTAGTTACTCGTGAGGATATGCTTTATGATTTTCTTGCTGAGGTTTTATTGTGAACTCACTACTTTAGAAGTGATGTATGGTCATACAAACATACAGACAGACAGAGATTTCTAAGAATGATGTATATACATATCTATACTTGTATACTAATATTATAAAGAGGTAAAGTTTGTGACGTTGTGGCGTTGTAGGGGGTAATCTCAGGAACTACAGGACCGATTTGAAAAATTATTTCAATGTTATATAGCTAATTTTTCGGGAATGGTTATAGGCTATATATCATCACGCTAAGACCAATAGGAGCGGAGCACAGATGGAAAATGTTTCAAAATCGGGATGTGTTTTCCTTTTGAGAACTGCTGCGTGTTAGTGTATCTATTCCAGGCGAACGAAGTCGCCGGCAGAGGCTAGTATGTAATATTATAAAGAGGTAAAGTTTGTGAAGTTGTGACATTGTAGGGGGTAATCTCGGGATCTACGGACCCGATTTAATAAATTATTTCAATGTTATATAGCTCATTTATCGGGGATGGTTATAGGCTATATAACCACGCTAAGACCAATAGGAGCGGAACACAAAAGAAGAATGTTTAAAAATAGGTTTTTTCCTCTTGAGAGCTTCCGTTGCGTGTTAGCGTTACCCCAAAGTAACTATTCCACGCGAACGAAGTCGCGGGAAGAGGCTGGTATATATACATATATGTATAGATTCATACTTATACTGTATCAATTTCAAAATATTTCCTACTATGCAAAATACTATATTCTCCATTCATAAAATTACTTTTGTGGAGGTTAGCGTGTCATGTAAACAGAAAAGTCTTGAATATGAGAATTGATGGATATAGGAAGACCATAAAAGGTATGGATGGATTGTGTGTAGACTATGTGTATAAAAGACGTGAATACTGAGATCTGACAGGAGATTGGGGAAGAGGAAAATATGTTGTGCCGACATTACTTAGATGAGATTCACTTAAGAAGATTATGATTCATAAAATTACTTTGTTAATGATTTCTTAAATAGTTACTGGTATTTTTGTCTATAGGAGAATGCCATATGAGTGACGAACTAATATTACAGAATTTAATAAAACATGGTTTATCTTTTACAAATTTAATAAAGTATCCTTTTTGTCATCAGATTCACTTGCCAACTATGCGGTTCTTGCTTCCGACGGAGTTCTAGACTGAACCAACATATGTTGAAGAGGCACAACGTCCGTACCCCACCGCAGAGGCCCGGGAGGCGCAGGATTGAGCCGAGTGACATTTTGTAGATGTTTGACCTTCTATAAAAAGTTGACCTTGAGTGAATAAATATTTCGTGAAAAGTTGACCTCTGGTGAATAGTTGACCTTGAATGTACAGTTAACATTTTGTAAACTGTAGCCCTTGGATGAATAATTAACTTTCTGTAACTAGTTGACCTTGCATGAAAAGTTGACCATCGACAAATAGTTTAACATTCTGTGAACAGTTGACCTTTTAGGAATTATTCTATTTAGCTGTTAATTCTTTTATAAACTGTCAACATTTAAAACGTTAAAAATCTTTGACGAGTTACTTACATACCTCATATTTTATTTAGTGTGATTTATTCAAACTTAAGAGTAGGTTAAAAATATATTTTATAATTACAAATATTATGTTTCAATGTTACATCTTTATGAATATTTTAATAAATGAAAAAACAATACAATTGGATTTTTTTTTATTGAAATTAGCTTAGAAAATAGTTTTTAAATGGGTTAATGACTTAATATTAATCAAGGTCAGAACTGGAACTTAATTAAAATAGCGATTAAGTCTAGAATAAAACCCACTACTATTATATTACTTCATCAGCATCTCTATGTAACCAAAAGTCGAACGGTTCCTCGAAATTGCTTTTAATAACCCTAAAGTATTGTTTCAAAACTTCATGTCATTTGAACAGGCGACTGAAGTATAAAGTTTAAAGCTAGGAAAATGGCGATCACAGTGTGGTTCTCTCGAACCTTCCTTATGCGTACGCTAGCGTTGTGGAATGAGTTACCCAGTACGATTTTTCCTCAGGGCCTTGATAAGAGGATCCTCAAGAAGGGTCTGAAACGCGGTATTTACTCGTAAGGTCGGCAACACAAAAGTGATGCTCTTAGTGTTGCAGATGTCCATAGGCGACGGTAATCATATACCATCAGATGGGTCGTCTGCCTATTTGCTGCCTTTTGGGATAAAAAAAGCATTCGTAACATGCTTGCTCCTTCACTTATTTTGATACCACCGGCCGATTAAGGGACACGTTCTTAAAAATGCTCACTTTCATGGTTTTTCAGTACGAATTACAGTCGCTATGTGGGCATGAATGTGTCGGCTCGCCCCCAGTACTACCACCCGAAACACACCGATGTGGAGTAATAGTGCTTGCATTGTTACGTTTCGTCCGGTCAATGAAAGCGCCGGAAGCCTACCCACCTCTCCTCACCTTCCCCCAATCCTCTTTCCTTTCTTCCCTCCTCCAACATAGGCTGGCAAAGCATTTGCGATTAGCTATATGAACTTGGCCCCCACTTTAAGAAAAATATATTATGATGATACCATTCGATAGTGTTTCGTTTGTACCTCAAAGTAAAAAAAGTTATAGCGTTTTCAAAATTTGGTCCGCACCCCACTTTGAGATATCAAAATTGTGTTGACTGAGTTCGATTCTAAATTATCTCAAGACGTTTGTACCACTTTTATTTTTTCTTTTACTTAAACGACAAAGAAGTTACAGGAATTTCAAAATTTAAAAAAATACAGCAGTCTCATTACAAAATAAAACAAAAATGTGTAAATGAAGTTGAGTTGCCAAACATATGAACTTGAACGTAACAATTTCAATTTCTGCAAAAATTCAGAAATAAAGAAAATATTGGGATTTGAAAATTTTCAAGAAAAATCCTTGACTTATACATTTTCAAAATTTTGCAAATTGATTAATATGTTTCGTCGTGCAATCGTTTGTACCCGTAGGAAACATTTTAACCATAACAATATTCTAATAGGAAAGTCATAGTACTTAAAAATGTTGTTTACGAGTTTGTCGAAAAAATTCGATTTCTTAGTTTTTCAATTTACACTAATCTTTCAAACAGATGACGTCGTGAAATCGTTTGTACCCGTAGAAAACACTTATCATTTTGAAAATATCTCATAAACCAAAAAAAAAGAACCGTT
>JACEII010000128.1:55182-72623 GCA_014332785.1 Antheraea mylitta | reverse complement strand
ATCAATTTGCGAAATTTTGAAAATGTATAAGTCAAGGATTTTTCTTGAAAATTTTCAAATCCCAATATTTTCTTAATTTCTGCAGAAATTGAAATTGTTACCTTCAAGTTCATATGTTTGCAAGCCGAACTTCATTTACAGCTTTTTACTTTGTAATAAGACTGCTGTATTTTTTTAAATTTTGTATTCCTTTAACTTTTGTCTTTTAAGTAAAAGAAAAAATAAAAGTGGTACAAACGTCTTGAGATAATTTAGAATCGAACCCAGTTAACACAATTTTTATATCTCAAAGTGGGGTGCGGACCAAATTTTGAAAACGCTATAACCTTTTTTGTAACGCTACAAACGAAAATAAAAGCGGTAGAAACGAAACACTATCGAATGGTATCATCATAATATATTTTTCTTAAAGTGGGGGCCAAGTTCACACCGCTTTTGCGACTCCTATGGTGTTACAAGTGTCTATGGACGGTGGTGATCACTTAACATCAGGTGACCCATCTGTTCATTTGCCTCCTATGATATATAAAAAAAAACAAATTCTAAAGAACCACAAATACACAAAAGAAAAACTTAATTTGTTGTAGTAAAAATATGCATTAAGGTTTACTGCTAGGGAAAAAAAAAACAAAAATTTTGATCTCACATTTTTAATACTCATCAAAACATCAACAAAATGTATATATTACAGTTTTCAAAAGCGCTCAAAATTATATTTACAATGACATTTGAATATAGATTATTTTCTCTTACAACTAATTATTTTTCGACAAAATCAGCTAACTGTGGAACTCACGCGCGGCACAAAAAATAGGGGAATAAATAAATACACATTCCCCTTCAAAGCCTCAAACTAATATTCAATTATTCTGAAGGCCACTTAATTACTGAACATTATACATTTCTTTTAACAATTATTTAATTATATATTTTCTCGAATAAATTTTACAACATTGAATTGGCACTAAAATGGAGGGAATTCATTTTAAATATAATTTACTTTATAACATGCGTTGAAAAGCTCTCGTTTAATTATATCGTTGTTTTTTTTAATCTATTTATTTATTGTGAATTTAACGATTTTATTCAGACTTCTGTGAAAAGTGTAAGGCCATAAATGAGACTACGTTAAGCGTTCTAATCGGTGACAGAAAACACATGAATTCTCACGTAATTTATGTAATCACCCGAATTACTACATGTATTTCCTGTACCAGATAATTAACATAATCTCTTAATTTATTTCGAAAATATACATCTAATATCGAAAGTACGTTTGAATAAGTTTTGTAACAATTCGAATCAGAATCGGCATAAAAAAAGAAATTAAGATATTTTTTTTTAGATTAAATTCGTGCTTGATTTGAAAATAAGATGGAAGACTTTCATTATTTTGTTTATAAATTATAGAAATTACGAGAAAAACACTTGAAAATAAATAATGATAAGAATAATTATGCAAATCACATTTCTCCAGATTTTTTATTTAGTATCCTCTCGAATAATATTAGAAATTGATCTTAAATCTTAATAAAAAATCTTTTCTTTGCTTTGCAAATCACAAACCCGAATGCAAAATCTTCCCAAACGTACTTCAAGAAGAACCCTTAGGCACATTACTGGTGTAGACAATAACTTTACTCTCTAATAATACACAGCGCTATAGAAAAAGCTTTCTTAAATATTATTAATCTATACTTTTTAATAATCAATAGCATTTTGGAATGAAATTTAGCAATATCTAAATGGTTAGTATTTATTTAAATAGTACTTTCTTAACAAAATAACGTTATTTATAACAGTTATCTGCTTCATTATAGTTTTAACGTTTATTATTTTGTAGTAAAATGATCCTGGCCACTATTAAAAAATAAGGGCTCGAGACATCTTTTATGTCTTTATATCTATTGTCTATAGTCTTTATTGCAGAGGCACCTTTTTATTAACAGACACAATTTTATTGTAAGCTTTATACCATTACAGAATCGCTTACAATAATAATTATATAGTAAAGATCCAGTACGGTAAATACTCCGACGTTCATTTAAAAAATTAAATTGTTTTATACAAGTTTAATATTGATTTTAAAATGCATCTAAAATAAATAACAACCTAAGAATGGTGATAGAAACAATTTTATATATTAAAAAATAACACCGTACTAGATGCCACTATGAAAGACAGTATATTAATATCTAATTTGTTTCGCTTTTTATATAGAATATATAATTTTGAAGTTATTTGAGCTCTTAATCAAAATTCAACAAACACTACGGCACCATACAATAATATATAATTTAAATACAATAATTTCATTAATACGGCATTTCGGAACACACAGAATTTAATATTTAATGACAGTATTGCCTGTTTTTGGTCGAAAATCGAATAGTTTAGAATTTTTTATTGTCTCCAATATATTTGACCACAAAAATATGTGATTTTAAAAGACTAAAACGTTTTAAATTTTAATACCAATATTTATAGTCTTATGGCTTAAAGGGCATATATCCAATTAACTTTATAAATTAAAAAATCTATCGCTACCACTTGTATTAACTGACTGTATATTTATGTATGACTTTATTTAATCTGTGTTTTTCAAGATTATGAAAAAAATCTGTATTATATTATCGTGAATGATAATTTTTATTTTTACACACAGTATATACTATGAACGGCAGTACCAATTTTTCCAATTTATTATGGTCACAGGATGTATGACCTTTAAGCCAATATTGTAGATTATATCATACCATAACATGACAGTTTGAAACTGTCAAAAGTACCAAATAATTCGTAAATGTAACAACAAGAAATCTCACTATCGAATGCCGTATCAATGAAAAATATATACAAATTCTTACTCCCCCGCGTTGATGGTGATTGTTTTTCCTTTGGGGTCATCGAACCTGTCCATAGTACGGATGTCCATCATCATCATGATACCATAGAAGGTGATCCCCAAGAGGATGAAGACGACAAAGAGCGCGGACCAGATCGGAGCGCTGAAGAAACCGACACAGTTGAACGAGTCACCGAAGGGCACAGTTTCGTTCGTTGCCTCGAAGAAAGGTTGTACCTGGATATATGGGACAATAATAGGGCATTATACCATGTTTATATTAATTCACTTATAAGGCTGTATTGTGTATCAAAAAGTGCCAGTCAAATTGAGGTGTGAGGGGCCCATCTCCTCATTGCACAGGTCCTGTGGATGAGGGGAGATAGCTGGTGTTTACCCCAGTCTGTCTCCCTATTAGGTAGGAGCCTTGTAGCCACCTTCCTCCGGGAGGACCATTAGGACGACTATTAAAGGGGAATAGCCTAGTTCAATCCCTTGCCGCCTTTTAGTCCGTGAAGTCGTGCGAGTCGGACATAACCTATCCTGTACCCGTGGCGTATACATAAAGGGATTTCCCTACGTTAAAAAAAGGGTGTCCCTAAAGTAGCAACAGGGTTCATCATTTAAACAAGTTTTATGAAAGTAAACACTCAAAGTCATTTAACATATTATTTAAAGTTCACAAAAATTCTATTACACTTCACGTTTTCTTCTTCAACAACAAGTTATTTTGGGTGATATTTTCAAGATTAATTCTGTCTATACATAAACTTTATCTATGGTAGCGCCATGTTGATGAGTTTTGGAACTATTATTCAGTGCTTACCGCTGGACACTTTTTCAACATGCAATAGTCCTTCTTATCTCTACCCTTCATTCTGTATTGATGGAATTCTTAATCCTGATTTTTATTAATGTCCTGATAACTTTGAAATATTGAATATTGCCCCTTTATTTATTATATTGTAAGGAAATAAATAGAAGTACAATATTTACTTTCGTCTTTCTTGCCAAAAACCTAGAAGCCAAATTAGGTTTTAATTGAGAGTTTATATATTTATATGCAATGTGTGTGTCTGTACATATATACTATTGTTATATATTAGCAAGCCTGGCGGCTATTCTCCTGCCTTAATAATGAAAACAATATAGACAAATTATATACTTAAACCTTCCTTGTGTTCCTTCCTATATCTACTGGTGAAAACCACACGAAGATCCGTTCAGTCGTTTCCGAGTTTATTGTGAACAGACAGGCAGACATGGCAGAGAACTTTGTTTTATACTATGTAATGGTATAGTCTGTATTTTTTATGCAAATATTAAAAAATTAAAGATATATGTAATCTGTGTTAGTTACCTGTCCGCTTACCAGAATAAAATTATGCTTAATTTTTTAACAAATATTGCAACTATTTGGAACTTTAACTAATATATATGGTATGAAATATATGGTCCCTATGACCATAGACTAAAAAAAAGAACCCCATCTACATTCAATCTCATTACATACCTTAATATCTTCAAAGGTGAGAGTGTATGGTATTGTCTCGTTGACACTGGTGAAGCTCACAAACTGTTTGCAGCGGTATGAAAAACCCAGAACTGCTTCCACATTGGATGTAGAATATAATACCTCATTGACAGTCGGAGTTGTCTGCTTCAGTGTAACTGTGTCTGTTAATTATAATAAGACAAAATAAAAAAAAAGCTAAGAATTATTTAGCAAAGGAATCAATCAAAGAACATTTCTTTGAGTTGTGATTACACTCCAATATGACATCTAATGGAATTATTTATACACTAGCTTCCGCCTACCACTTCCTCCATGTGGGATAGTTATTTTGGGTGAACACTACTCCACACTCCATATGTCATAGATTGATGATATATAGCCTATAACCATCCCCGATAAATGAGCTATATAACACTAAATTTTTCAAATAGGACCAGTAGTTCCTGAGATTACCCCCTACAACGTCACAAATTCACAAACTTTACCTCTTTATAATATTAGTATAGGATTATAGATAAGAATAGAGATAAAAGAGTTCAGTATGTTTCTCTCTTCATTTTTCAAGATTCTCTTTACTAGTTTCTTATTTAGTAGCTACATTATCGATTAGAAAAAAAAACAGGAACACTTTTTTTTCCTTACCATTGACTAGTTAAAGCATAGAAGTATCGATTTGTCATACTAAATGTAGTCTGGTGAAGCTGTTAAGACCTTGCTGGGTCAATAGCGTAGTCATTTCGAAAAAGTCATACTAAATTTTAATTGGACACTAGCAAAATAAAAATAATATTGAAACTTAGAAACACAATGGGTTATGTTGAATTTCAATAAACTGGATAATGAAAATTGTATATATATATATATATATACAAAATTTGTCTATGGACTGTCTAATTTAATCCCTGAAGTTTTGATTTCAATACAGCTTTTACTGTGAGAATGAGAAATTTTCAGAGTATTATGTAAGCTTTATGTAGGGACATTGTAAATTGATGGATATATCTTGTAGTTTTCCCATATGCTAGAACAGTTAACCTTTACCTGTCCGGAGTGGAGTTTTAACCAATACATTTTGTATAGAAACAATATCTATATGAACACTTCAAGGGCTATGGATAAAAAGATAAAATAGAGATCACTTAACATCAGACTTTATAAGGGTTAAGTAGTATTTAAGGTGGTCAATTCAAACACAATAATAATTTATGTAAGAGAGAAATGAAGTTTTTATAACATTCTTATGGATTTATTGGTTTGTATAGACCAGTGAGAATGCAGGATGACAAGCCAGGGTATTGCTTGTTTCTTGCGAACCAAGTATAGCTTAAGCAGCTCCTACCTACCACTGCATAAACTCCTCTCCCTGCTTTTTTAATGAGAATGATGTCAGGTACCAACTAATATGTATATCAACTATGGTATGGCTCCTTTGCTGTAAAGTAAATTTGACCTATAATCTCAAGAGCAGCCATATTTTTTATTCTTTATAGTAAATTTCTTTTTACACAACCTGTCAATTCTAATCAAAATTTTGTAATAATCAGATGAGTAGTATACATATGTGTTGCAAACAAACAAACTCTCATTAACACAATTATAATATAAGATGGGATAAGTTGACTAACCAAAGAACCAGTATCCTCCCGCTGATCTGAAGTTCAGAGTGAGGTTCGTGTTGTCGAAATTCATATCTGTACTCATGACAGTGTCGTTAAAGCGCGATTCGTGGCTGACATACCCGGAAATATTGGTTGTTATGTTCCCTGTAGTGATCATAATCTCTTTAACATAGAGTCGGAGTCCGTTTAATATGTAATCTGGTGAACTGACAGTAGCATCGCTTGCTTGTCGGCGGGCTCTCGAATGCGCCTCCGGGATGGTCCAAGACGGATTACGTGCAGTGTAAATGCCCACGATGTCATCATACTTGCTTCCGAGTTTCTCAAAAACGTCGGATATTAAGTCGTTGTGGCGACGTAGCATGTCGTTTCTCGATTCGCCTTCCTTGGCATCTTTCAGGCTTATAAAGAGAACTTTGTTATTATAATCATCAATGTCTCCAGACAAACCGTTTTCGGTTAATTTCACATGATCAGCCTTGCCAGCGTAATTGTTCAATACACGCAGCGCGTTTTCAACTGATGGAAGGTACAGGGAATTCGGGAGATTTCTGTGCAAAAATGAGAAAGGTGTCTCACCATCGGAATTTTTACTCGAAATATCTTCAACCGATAACGATTCCTCGACGAACACCACCACGAAGGGGTCGTTCGCTAACTCCCTTTTCAACAATCCCTTGAATTCCGGGCCCGTTACTGTTGTTAGGGGGTTCGATTTCAAGGTAGACTTGGGCAAGCCCCATAGGAACACTGGCACGTTAGACGCGCTAACAACACTTAGAACTAATAACGGGAAAATCAAACGGCAAAACGCCATTTTTATAGTAAAACTATAGAACGTCTGAGGACTAAAAATTAAAGTTTTAGCCCAGTAATTGTCATAAAAAGACAGAAAATGGGCGATGACGACTGACCATCGGTCATGTGAAAAGTGATCATATGATAAACTTGACGCTTTGTCTATACCTAATAATGTTGCCATTTACTAATAATAATTTCTTATTTTACTATAACTGAACTACTAATTATATTAAATTATATACCGATGCAGATTTTCAAATAATGATAAGGTATCAAATTTAAGTTTTAAAAGTTTTTCTTTGACATCTCGCCGGAATTTTTTTTTGTTAATTTCAGATACGTATAAATCCTAAATCAAAATACTATTAATTAAGGTATTTCTTTTGAGCAGGTCGCCCTAAAATCGATATTATGCCGTCAGGCTTCAGAATTAGCCATAGATTTTTTTTTTATGTGTAATATTTACAAGAAAAGGAACCAATAACTCGCATCCATATTAGCACAAAAAGATTATTAGAATATACAAGGCTAAGAACGTCCTAGTAACATGAATATATTTTTTAAAATCTAATATACATCACTATATAGTAATGAGACATGCTGCATACAACTTCATTTCACGTATTTTAAATTCTGGATTGTTCATTTAATAAAAAAAATAAATACTCAAACACTTTGAAGAAATAAGAAAATTACTTCAGTAAGAGTGCAATCAAAGGTCGAGTTTTGTAATCAATCATTTGAAACAGACCTCGCGAGTTCTTTTAATCTCAATTAGAAGCTACCGTGATAGATTCGGAATATACATAAAATCTTATTTTCTTCTGATATAAATAAAATGCTAAAGGCCTGACGTTGTATGCACAGCACGCAAAAACTAAAAAAATATTTATTTTGAAATAAATTACGATATATTTATCCTAACTAATATTATGAACGCAGAAATATGTTTATTTGATTGTTATGCTTTAACTCATTTCGACTCGGCGAGCGTCTACGTTGATGTGACAAAAAAACGTAGTTTTACAATCCGTAAGCGAGGGTCCACGAAACTGTATTTGCTTTCGATAGTGAAAAATTAATATATTGGCTTGACTTCACCTGTAGGTGGTAGAGCCACGCTGAAGCAATTACTAGCTTCAGCATGAATGGGTCGCCTCGCCCTAATAGAAAACCGACGAGAAGTAACAGTGCATGCATTGTTGCGTTTCGTTTGATCAGTGAGAGCGTCGGAGGCCCACCTCTCTTCACCTTCCCCCTTACCTTCCTCCCCTCCCCCTCGCAGGCTGACAACGCACTTTTTTTTTATTGAAGCACGACATAGTGACTGCACTATGCCTGATGTTAAGCATAGTACAATCCAAAAACATCGGCAACCACCGAGAGACGGATTATCCATCGCCGGTCGCCGCTGTCATGCCGGCCATAATGACGAAAGTCACCCGGTATTGGATATGCACAGGCTGATCCCGAAACGCGACGCGCAGAAGCGAGTCACTATGACGGGCTTTTTCGCCATATACATGGTGGTTGCGACCCAGTCGGGCTGTAAAACCCTACCACCCCGCTTTCGCCATTGCCTCGTTCGTTATTCAGCAGGGTGCACCATGTGCAGGTGAGGTTGGCTTGGGTGTCTCAAGTCTTAAGATGTTACTCGACACCCCAAAACTTGCGACTCCTTTGGTGTTGCTGGTGTCTATGGACGGTTGTGATCACTTAACGTCAGGTGACCCACCTGTTCGTTTGCTTCCTATGATATATAAACAGAAAAAATCCTATCAATGTAGGCAGATAATATAATAAAGAAGCTCAGCGACCGCTACTTGCCAAACTTGAATATTCCATATTCAGCATAACGTATGGAGACTTGCAAAGGTAAGGTTACCGTCACGGGTGGAAGTGATATGACTCATGGTGTGTGTGCTTGCAATTGTAGGAGCTTGGTTCTCACTACTATAAGAGTCTTGACTGATCCGGCAGCGAAATGACAATTCTCGGAATGCGTAAAATAGACTGTGTATTAATATGCCAATATATGGTATTTATTATACAGACGCGATATTTCATTTGTTTGTTAAATTGTTTTTTTCTTTGCTTTATTTTTGGCAACCAATGTTTCAGATTATTACTGCCATTGTCGTGTACTAATATTACAAGCGTCGTGTGATTATTACCATATTCTAACAAGATGGTGGCTCCCTTGTTAGAACCCACCAGGGAGTCTTTGCGGCATCTCAAAATTTCATGCTTCGTGGTATTATTTTCCATTCACTTCACTTATGCACAATATACTAACTATATTACATAAAACACCACCAAATTTACAAAATATAGAGTCAAATAGCACAAGATTATGAATACAATATAAAATTCACTACATGACAGACTAAAATCCCGCCAAAAATTCCTGTCCAATTGATTGAACGACATTATATTTACAATATTACAAAAGTTTCAGCAAGTATGCCAAAAAGGATACTCGGTAGCTACACAATCTTGCATGAAATTTTGAAATTCACATTTTTTTGTCGAGTTTTGGAAATATGGTAAAAATGTAGCTTCAGGTTGTCAACCAACTACATTTTGAAAGTGATCAATGAGAAAACAAGTTTCGAAATCAATGAAGAATATTTCAAAATCGTTTATCTTCCTCTCGAGAGCTTCCGTTGCGTGTTAACTTAGCACTGAGTAACTATTCCACGCGAACGAAGTCGTGGGTATAGCCCAGTATTATATAAAACAATAAATGCGTCCTATTATTCGACGGTATTATTTGCAAGCTCCGTTAATATTTTCTGAGATGAAACCTCCTTTATTATTAGAGATAATTAAAAAGCGTAGCCGTCTTACGTCAATAAAATTTGAACAAAAACTTATAATCATGGATTTAATGAGTGTAGTTATTACAATTTTCATGTTGAAAATGTGTCGCGCGGATAACATACTTCCCACTTTCTTACTAGATTATGAGGGATCTATGCGAGACGTCGATTACGAACCGAATCCGTTTAGCAGGATGAGTTCGAATAACTTTGCTGATATCGTCTATTCTTCGATAGAAAGAAGCGAATGCCTTATAATATTCGTCGAGGAGACATTTTCAATTGAAGACATATCCGTTAAGGACCATTTAGGCACCCCCTTCTATCATCTCCGTCAAGGATTATTGGACAAAAAGGTGTTATATTTACCCAACGTGATAGAACCGTACGGAACACTAAATCAAATATTAAGTCCTCGCCCTAGAAATGTATTATATTTAAATGATGGTACTAAACTTGAATTACCTGAAGAGTTTAAATATATATATGTGTTTTTCGAAAATGGCGTCAATGATTCATTGGCGAGGCGGTTGAGAAAGCATGATGTTATGATCAAAGAGGTTTATTTCGCGGTTAGGCAGTTGAAACAAGGGCCGGTGATAGCGTTCTACACCGGAAAGTCTAACCCTGTGGTTGTCAAAAGAACAGAGTATATATCAAAACGACCTATTCCGGTACCTAAATTATTGGACGTGGTTATTCTTTCCGAAGGTGCACTTTTTCGGTTTTCAGGCGAGTATTATAAGTGATAATAAGTCCAAGCGAACAATGTAATTTGGCTTTAAATTATGTAATATTGGTGGTGTTTTACGGAGTATTGATTCTATCTTGTCACAAAAACTCCCTGGAAAGTTCTAACAAGGGGGCCACCATCTAGTTAGTTCATTGAGATGATTGCAAGTAATAAGTTATATCATTATGTGCTCGACAATGGCAGTAATTGAATACTAGAAGATTGTTTGCTAAAAATAAAATATTAAAAGAATTGCACTATTTTCTATTCTATTCATCATATTCACATAGGTGCTACATGAAAGACTTTCAATTATAGTGTGGCCATAGTGAATAATCAAAGGATGAAAAGTGAAATATTATATGATTCTGTTCAGGTGTGTACGCTTCCACTGCGACACGTCGCGCCACTTTCAGCCAAAAGCCGAAAATCGCTGAAGAAACTAGGACGAGATGGAAATTGTCGACAAAGATGACTTACACGGATTTCGAACTGTTGTTCAATTTTAATCTAGAAGATAAGAATTGGTGGATACTTGGTTAGTTCAGAGTTTGTAATAAATCATATTTCTGATCAGCTCTTCTGAGCGATTTCAACCACTTGGAATCTAAGTAAAAAAAAAATTGTTCAGAGTAAAATACGCGCGAGGTGCATGCAGGTTTGGACACAACTTTTTTAGTTTATTTTGTCTGTGCGGAACCCTATTTAAAAACATATAAAAATTGTTTATAACATTTATCAATCTGCCAGTAAAAGTTCCGATAAAATTGGTCCAACTATTTCTTTTTTTTATGTCATATAGGAGGCAAACGAACATGCGGATCACCTGTTGTTAAGTGATCACCGCCGTCCATAGACACTAGCAACCCCAGAGGAGTCGCAAGTGCGTTACCAGCCTGTGTTTGGGGGAATGGAGAGAAAGGGGGAGGAGAAGGAAGAGGAGAGGGGAGGGAGGGCAAATGGGTCTCCAGCGCTCTCACTGACCGAACGAAACGCAACAATGCAAGCACTGTTACTTCACGTCGGTTTTCTGTGAGAGGGTGGTGCTAGCCCGGACGAGCCGACCCATTCAGGCTGAAACCAATAATAGCTTCAGCGTGGCTCTACTACCTACTATTTCAGAAATTCCACATGTACGAAGTGGCGGATAATAGCTAGTTTAAAATCAAAGTATCCAAGCTAGGTACTCCATATAACATGAGTTATCTCCCACTTATAGTCCTTTAAAAATCGGTGCAACTTTCGGATATTAGCTGAAAAAATAGACAGACAAACAAAAATTTCAACAATTTGTTTTTTTTATAAGTACCGTATATTTTTTTCATATTAAAAAGTTAACTAAAATTTTGTATCTATGAAGCATACGTAAAATAAGACTTTAGCAATGACGATTGAGAACTATAAATGCTAGCAAAAATTACATTTGAAAACAACTAGATAAATAAATCGGTCCGGTAAAGTGATGATATTCTCCGTTTGTTTTTTGGTCCAGTTTTTCCTAAACACAAATTTTTCTTTGATTTATGCCGCTCTACTAATTCCAATTTATGCATACTAGAAACAGTATGCCTGCTGGAAGGTGGTGAAGAAGTGGGTCGGACAGCAATGTATGCGAGCGCTCCCTGGGATTCATCTTATATCTGTGGAGAACCGATAGTCCTTGTCAATGCTAGAGATGGAAGTTCTGTCACTATATCAAAATATCAGGTGATTAAAAATGTATCTCAATTTGGTAATTGCAGTTAGCTTTGTTAAAATGAATATCTAAATATATAAAAATCCAGTGTCGCGATGAAGTCGGAGACTACTCAACCAAACTTCATGAAGCTTTGGCATTTACTTTTTCGTTTAATTCGGTCCCACTTGAGAAATAGGATAATTTATATTTCGACTAATCGGCCTCAGTGTTTTGTGAATATAAATTAAATTATTGTCAATGTTGCTTATTATTATTAATCGTAAGTTTTATCGGTTTCGAACAGATGGCGCTTTTAACTAGTTTGTTGACAGAATACTGTAGGACCGACAATTATCTATCTATCTATCTTATACCTTTAAACGAGCAATTCTTGTATATTTTTATATATCTAGAATCTCGGAAACGGATACAGCGATCTCCGTTAAACTTAGTATATACGTGGTTTTGTGGACGATAAATCTGTGGCGATCTAGCTAGATTTCATTCATAGTTTTATTTATCTGAAAGACAATGAAAAAATGTTGCTAGAATATAAAGGTACATTTCGCTGCCGCTGTCAAAACAAAAATAGCTTTGATGGAAATCGACTGCTTCAAAATTCCCAGTTTGAATCCGAGTGACAGCAAAAGAGATACATTAAGAATCTTTTCAAGCCTAACAGTTTATTTTAATTTAAAAATGTTTTTTAAAGAACTGAGCTAGGCTCGCTCGTCCAGGTCCCATCATATATATGACATATCTCATAGATGGCGCCACGTTGCCATTTTGAATTTCTTTATCATAATTTAAATTACACATATAACTTAACCACAAAAACGTGTGACCGGTCTGCTAGTTTCACAATATTACTATTCTTGAGTGAATTTAAACCGTTCAAGATTGACAAAGTTGAGAAAATAAGTGTTGCCATAAATTTGTCCCATTTTTATGACTGTAGGGTTCAAGTTCGATTCTCAATAACTAGCCAAATTTACAAATAAAAATACACGATTTGCATATGTAATAGATCTTTATTTTTACTCTTTTTTTTACAAAACCGACAGAGACGATTACTTTCTTTTTTTTTTTAATACAAATTTAAATGTAACAAATCAAGGATGTTTTTTACAATCACGTTCCTACTTTGCGGTCTTTCAATTTATGTAATTGTCTTTCCTAATCAGATCCAGCCACTGCAACCTTACTCTACGGTACTACGCAACGGGTCCGCTGGCAACGACTCGAAGACATTCGGACCCAAAGTTAATTGCGGACCCTATTTCAATAGTCGTATACTTGCTGGATTAATGGTAACAATGATTCTTGGTGCAATACTTGCTTGTGGCTTCACAGCGCTGTTTGATTGCAGTTCTAATAACAGATACGATGACCCGTCAGGGAAACAGCTTTCCCATGAGATTCTTGGTTAAACTATAGCCACGCTGTTATTAAACTGATTAGGCAATAGATTATATAATTTATATAGACCAGTCATTATGAGTTTGAGTTATATTTTTGACTAGTTTTAGTAAGCTGTTTCAGTCGAGTTTAATCTTTAGGCTTGCTACCACCACGAAGTTTAGATAAAATTGTTAAAAACATAGAAATAAAAAAGCATGCTAAATACCCAATACATAGGCATTTACAGTTCGGTAAATCTGTTCTTGTTAGAGGTCAAGCCGCTCTCGGTTCCTAGTACACGGTATGCAGTATTTGTTTTTGTTACCATACTTTCTGATCTAAACTTAGTTTTTTTTTTATGTCATGGGAGGCAAACGAACAGGCGGGTCATCTGATGATAAGTGATCACCGCCGTCCATAGACACTAGCAGCACCCCCTGTGTTGGGGAAAAGGGAGGTGAGCCTCCGGCGCTCACACTGACCGAATGAAACGCAACAATGAAAGCACTGTAAATTCACGTCGGTTTTCTGTGAGACGGTGGTACTACCCCGGGTGAGCCAACCCATTTATACTGAAACCAACAATTGCTTCTGCTTGGCTCTACCAACTTCACAAGTAGTAGTATGGTATTAACCAGGAATCATTAGGTAGTCTATAACTGTCTTCAATAAAGAGACTATTAATTCAAAGAATATATTTTTTGCTAATTTGACGAGCGATTTTTGAGTGACTTGAATTGACACAAATGAAGAAATAAATATTAGACAATTATAGTTTCTAATTTTAAGCATACATGGTCTGTCATTTTGAAAATTTATGGACACAGTCGCGCGTACTGAAAATATTCTTAATGTTTTGTTTGTTGACAATATTATCGGTTAATAACCTATGGTCTATAGCAGCTATACTCAATCTGTGGCCCGCCGAATCTTTGTAGTTGGCCCACCCGATTATAAATTATTTTAAATTTCCTACCCATCAGGCAAATATGAGCACGCTGAGTAAATTAAATAGATCCCAGATAAGCCGACCGCAAGCGTTTCTTATCATATGAGGGTTACACCAAGCTTGTTTTGTTGGACAACCATGTTTCACTACATTATTATGTCGTTAATTTGAAATTACTTTTTTTACATACCTATATAGTTTGCGGCCCGCGACATCATAAGGGAAACGAGTTTGTGGCCCGTTTAAAAAAAAAGGTTGAATACCACTGGTCTATAATATCAAGTAATTAAGCGTATTAAACGTATATTTTTATTAATATGTCTTATTATTTCCGTGGCAAATATCCTCGATCTTATGACCGTGGTCAATATTATCTGTACATAACGTATTGTCTATAGAAACTATGGACTGATTTTGTTATTACTAGATTTGAGTGCATTGAATATGAAGATATTTGATAACAAATTCTCTTACAGTTTTACATTGTGTCGATTGTGTAAATGATTTAACTAAAAATACAACCAATTAATATATATTTATTGTGTAGAAGGAATCAATATTTGAATATTATAAAGCTGAAGAATATGTTAGCTTGAATGTGCTAATCTCAGGAACTACTGGTCCGATTTGTGAAATTCTTTCAGTTTTAGACAGCTCATCTATCGTGTATATATCACGCTAAAACCAATAGTAGCAGAATACCCAAGAAGAATGTTTCAAAATAACTATACCAGGTGAATGTTTACATTCAATCGTGTGGTAGTTCATGGTCACACTTAACATATCGACAGGAGAAAGCGGAAATGTCGTAACTTGCATTTTGGGCTAAATGACTTTTAACCATATTCTTGTATAAAAAATACCGCTTCGAATGTTATGGGTCTCGCGCTCTTACAATTAAATTTTTCATCGAGATGACCTCCGTTTTCTGCCTAGTTTTAGCACTACACTTTAAAAAAAAATTGAAGTTTTGAAGTAGTTTTTTGGCTCTGGTGTAAAGTTGAGTTTTTTCAAGTTACAATTCTGTTCTCTTCCGTTAAAATATAATAGTTAATTCAAAACAAATACTGATTAACAACGAAGAGAATCTTAGTTAAAGTTTATTTTATAATTTAAAAAAAAATATGGGTATCACACTTTTCGAAGGGGTGCTTTTCAAGATTAATCATTACGTAACTACTTATCGTGGGAACGCCGGACGGTCGCACAATGGGAAGCGGGCCGGATTGCGGTTGATTAATTAATTACACTAGTTTGTTTTTGCGTACATCACCTGATCTTGTACGTATATAAGTTTTGCGTTTCTCTAGATAATTAGGTCAAATATTAAGCACTTATTTTTTCATTGATTTAGAACCAGAAACGACTACTCGGTGAACCCAAGAATTTTGTGACTTTTTAACCATTCAGCCGGTAAAATAATAAGTATTCCACGCGGACCAATCACAGGCAGAAGATAGAAATAAAACAGAAATATTAAATTGAATAACAGTATATTTCCTAGTCCATGACACTCTCGCAAGATACAAACTAAAAACTACTAAAACAACAAATATATTATTATAACCGAAACATTATCAATAATAACTATTCTAATATATAGCTAATAATTTACAGCGCAATTTACTTGTATTTAGGGGCCTTCACCTCCATTCACACAACCAAACATACAAACAAACAGAAATTGCTTCTTATACTCGGTGTCAGCGCTTTTCTTAACTTCGAAGGGATTTGTACAAACGTTATAGCAGATGAGTATCTGTGAAAAATCACGTTATGTGCTACTGTGATTTTTATCGATAACACGTCAGTTATTTTTCACGGTGATAATTTTTAAACAGTGATAGCAAATAACGATACTTGTCTTCGTTTTTTACGTGTACTGAGTAGTTAATCAATAAAAAATCACAGTAGCATATAACGTGATTTTTCACTGTGACAACGGAATTTCAGGCCTCGTTTTTAATCTATACTGATATTATAAAGCTGGAGGGTTTGTTTGTTTGCTTGAATTCGCTAATCTCAGGGACTACTAGTCCGATTTGAGATATCCTTTCAGTGTTAATAATTTATCGATAAAGGCTATATATCATCACGCTAAAGCCAAGAGGAGGGGAACAACAATGAAGAATGTTTCGAAATCAGGCCCTTTTTCTTTTTGTTGCATGTTAGCGTTAGCCCAAAATAAGTATTCCACGCGTGGGAACATCTAGTATATTTATAAAACAACCAAACGTCGTAATGCGTTTATAACAGAAAAAAACGGATAACAAAGCGCCGACATTCATTCAAATGAAACTTATATAAAAATACAAACCTAACTAATAGGTGCATTATATTTGGAAAACGATATCGCGTTGTTATCTAAAAAAATAACGTGATTACGTTATTTCACGACCGTTACAAATTATAACGCTCTTCACTGTTACATTCCAATTATCTATAGCTATTTTTAAATATATTTAATTGCATACGTGTTAGATCCGTTTTTTTTTATATAGATTCATCCATAAATGTATTGTAAATGCTGATGTTCATAGTGAACTTTTTTCATGGTATGAAGAGTAGCAAACAAACACACAAATCAAATGATGATAAGTGTTAAAAATTACTTAAAATCGACCCTGAAAGAATTGTAGTCGAGATTGAAACCAGTAAAAGATACTTGACTACTCCGAAAGTTACAATTTGGAATAGCTTAGTGTGCCAGTAAGTGTTGTTCTATGTAATTGTCGATAAAATGCTATATGTTATCGACTTTAAAACTATCAATTTTGCTACGTCACTTTGAATTAGTACTAGAGAATTTCAGTGTGTTACAAAGAAACCTAATATTAATTTTCTAGTCTGGCGTAAGCATTTACTACAGATATAGGGGATGCTGTATTCATCAGCTATTTCGATAAATATATATTCGACAGGAGATTTATAAAGGTTACTGGTTTGAGTCCTCGAGATTTATGTGTAAAGGTTACCTTTTAGAATCAGCGAGATTTATGCATAAAGTAACATTTTAGAATCAACGAGATTTATGCATAAAGTTTACCTTTAAAATCAGCAAGATTTATGCATAAAGT
>JACEII010000128.1:19472-51762 GCA_014332785.1 Antheraea mylitta | reverse complement strand
CCCTTCTATAAAGTATGTCTTATGCATTAACGTCTTTTATATAAAAGCATGTCTTTTGTCTTATCCTTTAATGTCTTTTATGTAAAGTATGTCTTATGCATTAATGTCTTTTATGTAAAGTGTCTTATGAATTAACGTCTTTTATGTAAAATATGTCTTATAGCGTAAAGTCTTAAGAAAACTAAGTAAGTAAAAGAGGAGCTAATAATTTCTTATATGTATATAATACGAACAAAAAAACTGTCGTATTTCTTATATAATTGGTGTTCTATGTATAACGTGTCATTATGTAATATTTGAACCATCACCAGAAACAGGTTGTTTGTCCAAACCAGTGGTAGTTTTGACGTTCACGAGCACCTTCTCAGGGCATAATTAATAAAATGATTTTGGTTTTGTTGAACTGACCTCGTCCTGTGGCAATTGCGCTTTGTACTCGTCCATCTTGGTCTCAGTGTCGTGTAGTACTCCCTCGGCTTGGTTCGCGACCTCGACTCGCTCCCGGCGTTGCTTGTCCGTAGCTGCGAATTGTTCTGCTGCCTTCACCATATTTTCGATCTCGTCCTTGGATAATCCACCCGATGATTGGATCACAACTATTTCCAAAAAAAAAACATAATATTCAATAACAATTCTAAGCGAGTGAATTTTTGGCGGGATTTTTTTCTGTCATGTGGTGCCTTTTATATGCTATTCATATGTTATATAGAAGGCAACCAAACAGGCAGGTCACTTGATGTTAAGTGATCACCGCCGTCCATAGACACTAGCAACACCAGGGGAGTCGCAAGTGCGTTGCCAGCCTGTGTTTTGGGGGGAAAGAGGGTGAGGAGAGAAGATGGAGGGCAGAAGAGGGATAGGGAGGGGAGATGAACCTACGGCGCTTTCACTGACCAAACGAAACGTAACAATACCCCTAGCAAGTCAACCCAAACATGCTGAAACCAATAATAGTTTCAGCATGGCTCGACCACATCTTGTGTTATTTCACTCTATATATTGCATTATTGGTACCATTTTAAATAACATACAACGGTTATTGTGGACGAGTGATAGAGATGGGAAATAATACCATGAAACATGAACACTAAGAATACAAGTGTGTTTGCATGTCATGACTCAAAAGTAGTTATCTTCTACCAAATATATGGCTCAAGGACCCTAAGTTTTCACTTGAAGAATCTTAAAAAAAAACATTAAACTGCAGTTTTTCTATATAGTTGCTATTATATATAAACTTTTTTCTTGTATCTCTGTAACTACTCTAACAACTCGGATCTCATTTTGGAATTAGATTACCTTTTTCCTTTTTAAGATCAACTATATATACGTATTCCCTAAAAAACGCAATTTTACAAAAATATAAACGAAGTAATTAATAGAATATATCGAACCATCACGGGACGCTTGGTATATGTGAAACATCGTAACTGTTCGAATCGAATGAACCTCAAATGACACTATAGGTATGCGAGCTCAGTGCGGCGAAAGAGATCGCACATGGCACCACGTGACCACGTCCCGCAACACGTCGCCACGCCAATAAATAAACAGGTTTAGCCGTGCCCATAGATTTTTCACATCAAAATTCCTAAAAAGACCACAATCTCAACTGATGGTAAGTGACAATGAGGTCTACCTAGAGGTCTTGAAAATGTGGTATTGGCAAAAAATATACAATTTCAGGGCGGTAGTTAGCAGGCGGTGAACTTAGAAAAGGGTATGCAATGTAGGAGATGTCATTATTACATCCCTAAACATAACGAGTCGGGACATACAACGACTCCATTCGCTATCGCATCCGGGTTTACTCGCAATCTATTGACGAGATTGGAAGTTTAGAACGAACGCTAGTTTATATTAAAACTACTTTTTTTTTTTTTTTAATTATGCTACTTTAAAAAAACTCCATCAACAAGTACTACTTGTCGATTTAACAATTCGCCTATGTGTATATATTTTTATTATGTAGTCTATTTCATACGTCGGGACAGCGATAAAATGGCGTCCACGTAGAAGTATGACGTCATCCATAGTGACGTCATGGTTATGATCTAATCGATCAATCCACCAACAACAACTGAATAACACGTCAACTGACACAGAAACACAACACTGACTATAGTTACGACGGATTATCCGTTGGTGTGACTAGCTCAACTGTCTGAGCGCATATGCCCAACATCTAGTCGTTGGTCACCTTTTAAGGCATCAAGATACATAAACAGCCGATACCTACAACCAATGATGTCTCACATCGGGGGTAATTAATGAACAGACGATAACTTCAACCAGTGGCGTTTGAGGTCGTTAATAATACTCCTACTATAGTCAATAGCGCAGTATCACAGTCAATAGTAGCTCCCCCGATATATACTGGGTGTTAGGAGACCGCTTCCGAAAACGGAGGCAGATGACAGTACTAATGACACCTTTGATGATGGGACGGGAAAAAAACGATCCTGATAAAAAAAAAAAATTAAAACGTTTTCTTAGTATTATTTACGCTCCATCATGTTAGTTCCGCTAAACGAAACAAAAAAGAAACCGCAATGAATCACAAAAAAAAAAAAACAGTTGATGCTCGGATCTACGAACATCAATTTAGTCATTTCTTTTACATGCACACACACACAAAAAATATGTTTTTTTTTTGTATCAAGATCGATTTTTTTTCCCTGGTATAATTAGTACTAACGTGTGTCTTTGTTTTCAGAAGCAGTCTCCTAACACCCAGTGGTAGTACCGGGGTCCAGCCAACACAATCATGCCAAAATCAATTATAGCCTGGCTCTTCCTCCACCTCCTGTTCTTTCTCCGTGCCCTTATCCTGGGCTACATTCCTATACGGTTTCCTACAGTCAGCACATACTTTTTTTTTTATGCCAAAAGGCAGCAAACAGGCAGATGGTCTATCTGATGTTAGATGGTGGTTACCATCGCCTATGGATAACTGCAACACCAGGGCCATCGCTGTTATGTTGCCGACCTTGGAGAGCATGTTTTAATCCCTTTTTGAAGAGCCCCATGTCATAACCCTGGGGGAACACAGTACCAGGTAACTCATTGCACAACGCCATAGTGCGCATAACATTTTTTTTTTATCGATACTAACTCTGTTGCTCTTTCCCCGTGCCCTTGTCCCTGGCCGAGACGTGGACGATGCCGTTCGCGTCGATGTCGAAGCAGACCTCGATCTGCGGAACCCCTCGAGGAGCTGGTGGAATGCCGACCAGCGAGAACTGCCCGAGGAGCTTGTTGTCGGAGGCCATCTCCCTCTCGCCCTGGTGGACCTTGATCTCGACCTGGGTCTGACCGTCGGCCGCGGTCGAGAACACCTGAACAAGAATCAATATAATAATATGTCGGAGAGAACGTTATTCTCGTTGACACCGTCATTAGTGGTTACATGTTTTGTGGGCGTCATTCGGGTAAAATGCGAGCACAAAACACAATGGTCAAGCGTTTACACTGTTTTTATTTAAATTGAAGAATATCTTGGTATTTGACAATAACATCTTAGATAAAATTTAACATTTACGACCGAGCAGCGAGTTCGGGGCACCCATCTTACTTTAACCACCGAATATATACCTCTCAACAACGAACCAACTCGATCCCTTGCTATCTATCAAACGAATGTGTCACCAACACTGTCCCTCCTTCTAAAGATAAAATTGTCCGCCTCTTACAGTAAGGATCTCTTCGACCCCGCACGAGGCACGTGCTCTATTCTGATTGGTTGTTTCGTGAAATATAGTATTCTTAACTTTTATTTAATATTAGGATTTTTAAATTATAGTAAAACGTAACAAATCAAATAAAATTAAATTAAGAATTTAGAATGTAGACAATATCATGTATGCAAACAATAATCAATTCGACTTATAGTTTCCTCCGATATATATATCCTAAAATTCTTGAACTGAGCATTTTGTTTTCGTTATAAAGAATTTCCGTTACATGGAGGGTAGAGAACAAATAAATGGTTATGTGGTAGACCAACCAAATTTAACTAATTTCTACTTTCTAGAATTTTATTTAAGGAATGATGACGTTTTTTTTTAACTTTATTTTTGGCAATCAATCTTTCCGATTATTACTGCCATTGTCACGTAGTCAATAATATTACAAGCGTCGTGCAATCACTTCAATATTGAACGTCGTGCGAGTCAATATTCTAACAAGATGGTGGCTCCCTTGTTAGAACCTTCCAGGGAATTTTTTGACATCTCAGAATTTCATACTCAGTGGTATTATTTTCCATTCACTTCACTTATGCACAATAAACTAATGTAAAACACCACCGATTTTACAAAATATAGGAGTCCAGTAACACAAGATTATAAATAAAATAAAAAATCCACTACATGATAGACTAAGATCTCGCCAAAAACTGAATAATGACGTCATAGAGTTTATTTAAACGATTTTTTTTTACTTTTGACAATAAATATTCTACCGAACTATGGTTGTCATTGTCGAACAGGTTATTTTACAGTTTTTGCGATCATTTCAGTCAACTAACAAGATGGTGGCTGTCTTGTTTGAACTTTCCAGGGAGTTTTTGTGCCATCACAGAATTTCATGTTCCGTGGTATTATATCCTATTCACTTTACTTGTATGCATAATAACCAAACTATATTGCATAAAACACCACCAATTTTAAATATATAGAGTCAAAAAACACAAGTTCGTGAACAAACTATAAAGTCCACTAAATGATATTCCAAGATCCCGCCAAAAAATCGAGAACATATGAGTTGTTATATTTCAAAATGAGGTAACTTCACTTTTAGCTGTTTCCAGTATGTTACATAACTTTTTTAAATCTTTAAATTTTGTACATGTCAAATATGAGTATCATAAAAAAAAAAATTAAATAAAAATGTAAACATGTTACTTACATGAACAATTAAAATTAGATTCAATTAGACTCAATTCTATGATGGATAATTGCAAATATGTGCATTATGGTTAAAAAAAAAAACAGTACTAATATTGTGATACATAAAAATCTAGTCCTTTTTTATATATGTTCTGCATCTTCATTATAACTTTATAATTGACAATGACAAATGTATGTATCATAGGTAATTAGAAAAAAAAACAGCATAATTATTGTTATATATAAATATCTTGTATTTTATAATTCTGGTATTCGTCAACCATTATACCTACACCTGGTATAGTTGACATTGGCAAATGTGTGTATCAGGATTTATTAAAAAAAAAAGAAAGAAAACAAACAGAGTAAAATCATATCGCACCTGGCTCTTCTTGGTCGGTATCGTGGTATTCCTAGTGATGAGCTTCGTGAACACCCCCCCGAGGGTCTCGATACCCAATGAGAGGGGCGTCACGTCGAGGAGCAGGATGTCGGTGACGTCACCGGCTAGGACTCCGCCCTGCACCGCGGCACCCACAGCCACAGCCTCGTCAGGATTTACAGCTTTCGAGGGAGCCCGACCGAATATCTCCTGGACCGTCTGCTGGACCTATTCCAGAAACACACAATATTCACTGTGTCGTTTGCAAAGAACCTTTTGCTGGAGCTGTTGAGGGAGTATAATATTCACACAACATTTTTTTCTATATCAAAGAACGCAACCGAACATGGGTCACGTGGTTTTAAGTGATCACCACCGTCCATAGACACTAGCAACGTTAGAGAAGTCGCAAGTGCGTTGCCAAAAAAAAAAAAACAATAACGTTATAAAACCAAAAATAGTTAATAATAATTGAACAGTTAATATTTAATAAATGACTAAGAATAATAATTAGAAAAAAAAAAACAAAAAAATAATATGCTCACAGATACGATTTTTACGTATACAAAATATTACATGTAAGCAAAAAAAAGGTGCGGACCAAGAGTCTGCAGAATAGAATAAATTTGCCAGCCTGTATATGGGTGAGAGGAAGCGAAAAGGAGGAATGGAGGTGGTCCTCAAACGCTCCTACTGACCAAATTAAAGAAAACAATGCAAACACTGTTATTGCATGTCGGTTCTGTGAGAGGGATGGTACTACCCTGGGCGAGCCGACCCATTCATACTAAAGCCAGTAATAGCTTCAGCGTGGCTCTACCACCTACAACGTCTGTCACTAAGGATCTTTAGCTGGACATGTAGGGGGAACACAAGATTCACTATGTCCTCTATAAAGGATCTTCAGCTGGACCCGATGGGGGTCCACAGACCACAATATTCACTACATCAGTAAATGCAATATAATAGCCTAAAACCTATACATGGAGCATTCCGCGCCTAATCAGATGGCAACTTCTTCCTTTTGTTTAAATATCTTCGTGGTGTCATATTTTCAAAATACTATACTTTAACTATCTAGTAATTATAAAAACCTCATTACCAGACGGAGCCTAAAAATTGAGGCAAGTTTGTTTAAAATAAGTTAAATTAAAAAAACATATATTCATTGTTTAAAACTAGATTTAAATTTCAAAAGCATTAAAAAAAATCTATTATAGGCCATATGAAAAAAAAAAAATTCAAAAGAAAAGATCAAATTTGCACCATTTTTACAAGATAATACCATAATGAAAAATAACAAAAAATAAAAAAAATCATCAGGAAGCCTGTTTTGAAGGGTACTAATATATTTCAAAATTCAAGAAAATAAAAAAAAATACTTTTCACACTATCAGATTTGGTGTGGAATGCCCCATATACATCTATACCTATCTTTTTTGTTTTAAAAAAAAACCAATTCACGACTCCCAAAATAGATACATTAAAAAAAAAAACCATGTCCGTTGGATTATAACCCGGTAACGCGACGGTCGACAACGTCCGGGGAATATGTCCACGGTTATAATCTTGCACGTGTCGATATGACCGCCTCGACAGACATGTTATATCTGACGTCAGCGTGTGCTGTGCGTATTGTCGATAAAATTCATCGACTGTCGATATTTTTTCATCGATATCGATATCGATTCATTAAGGCGAGTTTTGTTGAGTTAAAAGTAGTCAGAACACTCAGCCTAATAATTGCAACAAGTTCAAGTTTGCCAGGGTGGCATAACCTCAGCTTGGAAACAATGAGAATAGTACTAAAACTCAATATCCGAGCTAAAAGCTATACATGTATACTTTAGTAAGGCAGAATGTATATAGAGACAGACAATTACGGCTAAGACCACTTGAGATGCTACCGAGGGAGGCCGAGGCGGGTGTGCGGGAGCGAAGTTAATCGCCCGACCACAGAGCGTGATGAGTGGTTTATAAAACCTAACAATGGATTGTCATCCCATGTATACCGTCAAATACGATAGCTATTTTTCCAACTTCATTACTCTTCTGAAGTTTTTTTATGAAAAGAGGTATTAATTTATTATTTTTATCAACTCACGCACACTAAATACTTCGACTACCAAAATACAAAAGTATTTAACGTACCTTGGGCATACGAGTCATACCGCCGACTAACAGCACCTCTCCAATATCTGAACGCTGGACTTCAGCATCCTGAAGGGCTTTCTGGCACGGAGCCACTGTCCTCTTGATCAGGTCCCCGACGAGAGACTCGAGCTTCGATCTCGTCATCTGTATAAAAATCAAACATATTAATCAATAACAGAAGCAAAAAAGCCATCCTTTTCATATATGACCTCTAAATTATTATATTTTCTATATATAATGTTATGAAGAGGTAAAGTTTGTGAGTTGTAGGGGATAATCTCTGGAACTACTAGTCCGATTTGAATAATTCTTTCAGTGTTATATAGCTCATTCATCGAGAATGGTTATATATCATCACGCTAAGACCAATAGGAGCGGAGCACAGATGAAAAATGTTTCAAAATCAGGATGATTTTTCCTTATGAGAATTGCTGCATGTTAGTGTATGTACTCCACGCGAGCGAAGTCGCGGGCAGAGGCTAGTCTTCTATATAACAACAATGTAAATCTAAAGTGTCTGTACTTTTTAGACTTTTTTATAAAAAAAAGTTGTTGCAGATGTCTTGAAGATAAGAAAAAAAAAATACATTTCAATCATTTTTAGAAATGTCTATCTGCCTGTCTCTTTGTATAAACATACATCACTGCTACAATACAGCGTTCAAGAGAAACCTTTTAAAGAAAATCGTAAAGCATATCTTCGAGTAAGATTTACTCTTTGTTTCATTAAAACCGGTTTGGTCTATCATGTTATTTGTTATTTTAATGAAGACGCGTCTCAAGTACGAGAGAAGAGTAAATAGTAATTAGACTGAATACAATCAGATGACTTACTTATAGATATAGATTATTAGTCTCTGTTTTGTAGATCAGGTTTAACATTCGAAGTTGCGGGCACAGCTAGCGTGTAGTAAATATCTATAGGTACGAACCCCGGAGTATGTATCAACGAATTCTTCGGGATTCGTTTACATTTACTAATTTTAAATTGGTAACAGTATCGGCTGACGGTGTGAAGGAAACATCGTGAGGAAACTTGAACCTGAGAAATGTTCTTGTTGTACTATAGAGAATATAGAAATGTGGATTTTTCAGAGTTTGAAATATTCAATATATTGTGGTCTGGTGTGGTAATTAAGACCACACCTTCCATCGAGAAGAGGCATATGACCCTGCAGTGAGTCTTTTATAGGATGATGTGATAATAATTTATACATCCTTGAATTATCGATAAAACATACTAAAATTATCGATGTAATTCATACCCAGAAGACCGAGCCTAGCTCAGTTCTTTAAAAAACATTTATAAAGTAAAATTAACTATAAGGTTTTCCTCACAAAATTAACATTTTTTTTGCGAAAAAAAAAATAATTCTTTTGCCCTGACTCGGATTCGGGATCTGACTGGGGTTAGACGGATTTTCGAAGCAGCCGATTTCCATCTGGGCTATTTTAGTTTTGACGGAGGAGCGAAATTTACCTAATATATTCTACCTATACTTTTTCATTGCCTGAAAACTCAAATACAAAAATTTATCTAGCTAGATCGATTTAGCGTCCTCGAAACCACCTACATACTAAGTTTCACCAAAATCGCTCACACCGTTTCCAAGATCAGGAATATAGAAAAGTATACAAGAATTACTTGTTTAAAAGAAAAAAACTGTGTTGTTACATTTTCTTTTGCTCCGACTTAGCGATAGGCAAAGGCAGATGGTTTGAAAAATGTATTTATTCTTGCACTGTATGTATCAATTCAAACATCTTCGAGTCTGATTGTTTGTGTTACAGAGCATTTTTAATGTTCAACACTAACATTTTTCAAAATTACAACAACATGAAGTTGTGATCTTGATCTATAAATGGTTTAACCAATCACAGTGAAGTATTTTTTGAAGTGATATCTCATTGGTTTTTTTTTTTTTATTAAGGACCTAGCTCATTATCATTAGTTATTATTAATGACTAGCCTCTGTCCGCGATTTCGTCCGCCTGGAATAGTTACTTTTGGGCTAATGATAACAAGAAGCGGAAACTCTCAAGAGAAAAAAAAATACGATTTTGAAACATTGTTCATTAGTGTTCCGCACCTAATGGTCTAGGCGTGATGATATATGGCCTAAAACTTTCCTCGATAAATGAGCTATCCAACACTGAAAGAATTCGACTAGTAGTTCACGACATTACACCCCTACAATCTCGCAAAATTTACCTTTTTATAATATTAGTATAAACTTAGCTGTGCCCGCGACTCCTTTTTCTACTTGAGGCCCAAGAAACACAAAAGAATATATTGTTTTTGGTAATGGTTTTCTTTTTTAGAAAGTCTGGAGATTCTAGGTAACCGTGCCTCAATTTGTATATGAGTCGTATACAATCATACGTAGTCGTCTATCTACATATTTTTTTATGTACGCATGTTGAATAGAAAATGATCTACAATACTTTAATTATTTCAATGCATAGATTAAAATTAATCATCATTGCTATAATTAGAAAAGAAACATTTTATCCATTTTGTCAAAGTTATATCATATACTATATATATTATTATTATATAGTATCAGAGAAAATATTCTCACCTTGAGATTCATATGTTTAGGTCCGGAAGCGTCCATAGTTAAATAAGGCAGATTGATGTCCGTCTGTAGCGAACCGGAGAGTTCAATTTTCGCCTTCTCAGCGGCCTCCTTCAGCCGTTGCATCGCCATCGCGTCTTTGCGGATGTCGAGACCTTGCTGTGGGATACACGATTTTGTTAAAAAAAAACAACCATCGTCAACAATCAAAATCAACAACCAAAACGGCATCGTCCGTGTCTAATCTATAAATATAATAAGAATGCAATTTCTAGATTCTTGCGAAAAACAATTTGCAAGTGTCTAGTAGCAAAAAAAAAAAAAACATTTCAATAATTTATATTTTTTTGATTGTCTGTGTGTTTGAAAACGCATCACTGTTTAATTATCTCGTTCCTGACGTAACCTACTAAGTGACTTAACTCGAGACTTAACGTTGAAATAACCACAAGAGACTGGATCCGGACAAAACACGGGACATATCAGAACATTTTTTAATGATTATTCAAAGATTAAGAAGATAAGAATAGTCTGAAATATTATATAGAAGATTTGGCGCTTAAGCCTTTACATTGACTTGAACTTAGAAGAAAACAGACTAAAAAATACATATGAACTATCCTTATTGACAACTTCAGAATTGGCAAAAGAAAGGACTTGAAAATTAAGATAAAGAAGATGGTTCAAAATTTACGAAATATTATATAGAAGATTTGGCGCGTATGACTCTATATTAATTTAAACAAAGAATAAAATTCACTACAGAATAAACAAGAACCACATATATTGACAACTTCAGAATTGGCAGTATGGATTAATTCCTTCGCCTGCCTTATTGGACGAATATTACTACTACTATTACTAAGTACGAAAGAGGTTTTTTTTGGCGGGATTTTAGTCTGTCATGTAGTGGATTTTATATTTTATTCATAATCTTGTGTTATTTGACTACATATTATGTAAATTTGGTGGTGTTTTACGTAATATAGTTAGTTTATTATGCATAAGTGAAGTGAATGGAAAATAATAACACGGAGCATGAAATTCTGCGATGCCACAAAAACTCCCTGGAAGGTTCTAGCAAGGGATCCACCATCTTGTTAGAATATGGTTTCACACGATGCTTAATATTGGAATGATCACACGAAGTTTGTGATATTATTGAATAAGTGACAATGGCAGTAATAATCGGAAAGATTGATTGCCAAAAATAAAGTTAAAAAAAAAAACGTACGAAAGAAAACTAGAGAAGTAAATCAACTTAATATATTACGACGACTTTATTAAGCGCTGTTTTTTTTTTTCTTAAATAAGTTTCACGCAGACAAAGTCGCGGGCACAGCTAACCCTAACTAATATTATAACTATGATTGTGAGTCTGTTTGTTTGATAAACTTTAACGCCATAACTATTCAACCGATTGTGTTAAAATTTTGCATAGACACTGCCAAGGGTACAAAGAAGTACGTGGGGAGTACTTTTCATATAGAAAAAAAAAAAACTACTATACCCTACAGATAATTAACACGAGCCCATGATTATTAAAGAATGATTGATGTCTCACGGTATCTAGGAAAGCTTACGGCCCTATATACGTCCGTTGCTAGCTGGTTCCGTGATGTTTCTATCTAGCACCGTTGCAAAAGTGAATCGTGCATGGAGCACGGACACTGATCTACGGTGCATGATCATCTTTGAACTGTTCTTATTAAAACAGTTTTTTTTTTCTCGAACTGTCTACGCTATTGACCTAGCAAGGTCTTAACAGCTTCACCGGACTACCATTAAAACAGCTTAGTATACTTTAGTTAGGTTAGATCGGATTCTTTCGGTAACAGCCCAACCCAAGGTGTGCCGTGCACCGTTGTGCTAGTTACCTAAACAAAATCGGCTGAGTGCCTTAAGCGCTCGCTTTAATAGTCCGGTGAAGCTGTAAAGGCCTTGCAAAGCCAATAGCATAGTCAGTTCGAAGAGAAAAACATTGAGATTATTTTATGTCAGTGTTTTTTTTAGGTTCCATGCAAAATATGAGATCTAGTACATGACATTTCAAGATGCCGACAAAAGTTTAAATGATATTGTGTAAACTACACAGAGAAAGGCACTATTACAAAGTAAAAAGAGAAATAAAGACTCACATCTCGTTTGAACTCATCGACTAGGAAATTGACAATGACGTTGTCAAAGTCTTCACCACCGAGTAGAGTGTCTCCGTTGGTAGACTTCACCTCGAAGACTCCCTTCTGTATCTCCAGCACGGATACATCGAAAGTACCGCCTCCTAGATCGTACACGGCTATACTGTAAGAGAAAATACATCAACATTAATACGTTTCAAATCATGATTCTGAGAGTTTTTGCCGGGATTTTAATCTGTCATGTAAATGGATTTTAAATTTTATTCATAATCTTGTGTTATTTGACTCTATATTTTGTAAATTTGGTGGTGTTTTACGTAAAATAATTAGTTCATTGTGCATAAGTGAAGTGAATGGAAAATAATATCACGAAGCATGAAATTCTGAGATGTCACAAAAACTCCCTGGAAGGTTCTAGCAATGGAGCCACCATCTTGTTAGAATATTGAAATAATCACAGGACGCTTGTAATATTATTAACTACACGACAATGGCAGTAATAATCTGAAAGAGTGGTTGCAAAAACTAAAGTTAAAAAAAAATCATCATATTAGATTCACCAATCAGTGTATTTTTGAGGGAAAAAATTTTTTACGCATGCTCGACTTGGGGAGTATTAGCTGATGAATGTGTCACGAGAGCGTTACGGTAACGTGTGATCGGGCGACGCGAACGGAAGTTGAGTAGGAGATATAACGTTAGTGAATATAGAAACAGAGAGTTACGTATTATCGTATTATCAATGAAAACCTAAAGAAAATATAGTCATTTTTGTTTCTTTTTTATTTGAGTCCATGAATGTCGCATAGAAACACTGGCACCTGTCACCGGATATGTGTGACGTCACACCTTTGTAAACAACACCATTTCCTTTCAGTATGAATATACCAAAGTTTAATCGTCATGTTCTAGAATCTTTAACGACATATCATATATTTATTGTTAGTATTCACGTGACAATAAAGATGTCTTAACGGACTTCAAAAAAAGGAGGTTATCAATTCGACTTTGGTTTTTTTTTTTCAAATGAAAAAATAGATAAATATTTACATTTTATCATCAGTCTTGTCCATGCCGTAAGCTAGAGCAGCTGCGGTCGGTTCATTGATAACTCGAAGCACGTTCAAACCTGCGATCTGACCTGCAAGAAATATTTAAGGAATTAAAACAAAAATACTTTAGACATTTCCGATTTAGGCCACATGAGAAGGCCGCTTGTAAACATCAAGCATTGGTTCGGACAAACAACCCACTCATCGAGATGAACCAGCAACATACTCGAGGAACAATTATGTCGAGAACATCGGTGCATCCATACAGTTAGGGATGCTCAGCCACGAAGCCCTATTGAAAGCAAAATTTGTATATGTTCATGATAATGGGGAAGTTGTAGACATAATCATATATATATATCCTTAGTTCTCAGAGTGGTCCATGTAGACCGGAACGCAGGGGTCTATTTTGGCTTGACAAAAAAATTGAGGTTAACATTTCGTATTTGGGGTCCACGGAAATTTAGATAAATGCTTTCGTTAGTGAAGAACTATATTGTTGGCTTGATTTCACATATCAATGTAGGCAGATAATATTTTGAGAATCTCAGCGAATGTTATTTGTCAAAACTTGCACATACCATATACAGTACAAGAAATATAGCTGTATGGGTATCCACCAGAACCATCTAAATTTATTGAAAGTGGTCTATGAAAAGTCTGGGAACTATATAATGAAACACTCCAGTTAAAAGAAAGTATCAAGTTATTTTACCAGCGTCCTTCGTGGCCTGCCTCTGTGAGTCGTTGAAGTAAGCCGGTACGGTCACTACGGCATTCTTGACAGAGGTGTTCAGGTAAGCCTCCGCCGTCTCCTTCATCTTGACGAGGACGAACGCACCGATCTGGCTCGGGGAGTACACTTTACCGTCGCTGCCTGTGGGAGAAAGTTACAGAGAAATTTATTAGTATTTATCCGATACCTAGTTAAGAATATCACTACCATATTATAAAAGAGAATCCTCTTCCATGACCCGTCTATCTCCAAAATAGTTATAAATACAACCTGCCACCCTTACCTGAAATGTATATTTTAAGAGACACAATAAAATCTACAAGAGGAAATCAAACACTTTCACACACAACAATTGCTCAGAATTTCCTTAGTAATAGAGTGGTACTAAACTGTAACCGATTGCCTGACGAAATAGTATCTGCTGATTCTGTACATGCTTTTAAAAACCGATTCAACAACTGGCTCCGGACTAATTAATTCACATTAATAAGTGATCATTTGCAATGACCAAAACCTGACAAAAAAATTCGACACAATATAATATAGATGTATCAGTAATTATACTGCTTGTCTATTAACTATAAACAAAAACTACTGAATGGATTTTCATGCGGTTTTCACTGGTAGATAAAGTAATTCATGAGGAAGTGTAGGTATACAATTTGTAAAGTTTTTTTTTTTTTAACTTTATTTTTGGAAATCAATCTTTCAGATTATTACTACCATTGTCATGTAGTCAATAATATTACAAGCGTCGTGCGATCATTTCAATATTAAGCGTCGTGTGAATCAATATTCTAAAAAGATGGCGGATCCCTTCTTAGAACCTTCCAGGGGTGTTTTCGTGGCATCTCTGAATTTCATTCTCCATGGTAATATTTTATATTCACTTCACTTATGCACAATATACTAAGTATATTACGTAAAACACCACCAAATTTACAAAATATAGAGTGAAATAACACAAGATTATGAATAAAATATAAAATCCACTACATGACAGACTAAGATCCTGACAAAAACTCTTTGTCAAGGTTTCTTTGCTAGCAGGGCGAGACAATGTTCACCAGACCAGCTAGTTGTTATAAAAGTTTTATTGGAACAGATGGCGCATTAAATTGGTTTGTTGACAGGAAACTGTACGACCGACTGTTATACATATCTCATAGATGGAGCCACGTTTTAATTTTGAATTTCCTCGCCAACTACAATTTATTTTATGTTGCACGTGTTTTACCCTATTCAATGTTCAGTTACATCTACACCAACGCGTACCTGGGTCAGTTAGTAAAGCATTAAAATAAAAACATGTGTGTGTACTTATGTACACGCGTTAGAAGTTACATTTCTTTGGCGTAACAAGATAAAAATCTTTTTATATTTCGCCTTAATCTACGTTTGTAGAAAAAACGACACTAATAATAGAAAAAAAGGTATTTAATACATTAAAAGTTTTAATACAAAGAAATACAAACGAGAAAGAAAATGTTGACTATAGCTAACTTCAGAGTGTCGGTTTTTCGTGACGGTGCGTGCATCGTAGAATTTACTGACATCATTTTTCCCTAACGCGCCAAAATAAAGTATAACTTCAAAAACAGAGTACACTTCATAAGCGCCAATATTTGAGCAGCATGACTTTTTTAAGGGCTTAATAAATTTTTCCATTTTTTTTACTGTCTCGCGGTATCTAGGAAAGCTTACGGCACTATGTACGTCCGTTGCTAGCTGGTTCCGCGATTTTTTTTTCTAGCACCGCTGCAAAAGTGGCTCGTGCATAGAACACGGACACTGATCGACGGTGCAGGATTCGATTACCCGTCTGTATGTTTATACAGGACAGTTAATTAAAGTAACAGGTTCACAGTACAACTGTTATATTTTACTATACTAATATTATAAAGCTGGAGGGTCTATTTGATTGGTTGAACATGCTAATCTCAGGAACTACTGGTCCGATTTGAGAAGTTCTTTCGGTGTTAGATAACTCATTTATCGAGGAAGGCTGTATATGTTAAACAGAAATATATTTACTAAGACAACCGTTATGGGAGGTATAAAATATTTACTCCAGTATACTACAAAAACTAGCTTCTGCCCACGACTTCGTTTTAACGCTAACATGCAGCGGAAGCTCTCAAAATAAAAAAAAAACCTGATTGTGAAACGGTCTTCATTAGTGCTCTGTTCGTATTGGTCTTAGCGTGATGGTATATAGTTTTCCTCGATAAATGAGATGAGAATGTTCAACCAAACAAATCCTCTAGCTTTATGATACTAGTATAGATATATACATTTTATTTATAGTAAATTATGTTACTAAAATCGATTATTTTCTTTGAGGTTTTGAAAGGTGGAAGTTTTTTTTGTTTTTATTGAAGCACGACAAAGTGACCGCACTATGCCTGATGTTAAGCATAGTACAATCCAAAAACATCGGCAACCACCGAGAGATAAATTATCCATCGCCGGTCGCCGCTGTCATGCCGGCCATAATGACGAAAGTCACCCGGTACTGGATATGCACAGGCTGATCCCGAAACGCGACGCGCAGAAGCGAGTCACTATGACGGGCTTTATCGCCATATACATGGTGGTTGCGACCCAGTCGGGCTGTATAACCCTACCACCCCGCTATCGCCATTGCCTCGTTCGTTGATCAGCAGGGTGTACCGCGTGCAGGAGATGTTGGCTTGGGTGTCTCAAATCTTAAGATGTTACTCGACACCCCTTACACCCCAAAGGTTGAAGGTATGTTTAGTGTAACTAACCTTGAACCCAGGCGTCACCGTTCGACGCCCTCATGACCTTGTAGGAGAGGTTCTTCATGTCCTTCTGCACCTCCGGGTCGTCGAACCTGCGACCTATGAGCCGTTTCGTCGCGTAGAAAGTGTTCCCAGAGTTGGTGACCGCCTGCCGTTTCGCCGGCATACCGACAAGACGCTCACCCTCCTTCGTGAACGCGACGTGCGATGGAGTCGTTCTGGAACCTTCGCTGTTCTCCACGACCTTTAGAAAACAGTCTCATTCTAACAACAATTTGTAAGTAAAAAAATTGAGCCGTCACGGGACGCCTGGAAGATGTGAAACATCGAAATTGTTTTGTATTATTTATACGCATAAAGCAACAGATTACGACAGGAATGAGCTATAGCATAATGGAAAGATAAAGCATTACAAATTTGTTCCATAAAATAATGACTGTTTTTTTTTTTATTACATAAATATGCATATTTATTAGATTAAAAAATGTAATTAGTGGCAAGCGCGGTGTGTTTGGCGGCATTTATCAAAGGACGCTAGGTCGTCTACGCGTGCCACGTAACGAGTGGCCTACAAAACAACTTGAATTTGTAGCACGATGCATTTCTGAACACGCCATAGATCGCGTGATATCCCGAGCAGCCAATCAGCGACGTCCGTGGCTACTCGAGGTACTCGAAATGACTTTCTTTCTCTGTGTGTAATCTGTCGTCTTTAATGTAGTACATACGTTATAATTTCTGGCTGGTGTTTTATTATAAGAATGCGTATTATCGGAGGGGAATAAAATATAAACCCACGCTAAAAATTTTATTTTTGTACAAATAG
Organism: Antheraea mylitta; assembly: GCA_014332785.1. Classification (NCBI taxonomy): domain Eukaryota; kingdom Metazoa; phylum Arthropoda; class Insecta; order Lepidoptera; family Saturniidae; genus Antheraea; species Antheraea mylitta. The sequence goes on along the minus strand of JACEII010000128.1, from coordinate 34,241 downwards.
AGTTGCAGAAGTTTTCGACTATTTCGTTAATAGTGCAAAGTTCGTGTTTTGCGTCGCCACGTCGCGCCATGCCAACAATCAGGTTTACCCGCGCCTATAGATGTTTCATATAGAAAAAAGTCGAGACAATAAAAAATATTTTTTATCTTGCCGGTTTTATTGAAAAACATTGAATTGTTATTCAAGATCTTCGAAATTTGTAAATCATGTGAAGTATGAAGAGCATAAAAAAAAACTAACAGCAAAATTACAACTTCGTGTTCTGTAAAAAGTAGAAATCTTTAAAAAATGATACATATTATATGAACGATTAAAATTAGCCTGTTTTGAAATGTAACGTCGCAATTTACCAAATACTAGCCTCTGCCCGCAACTTTGTTCGCGTGGAGTAGATACTTTAGGTTAACGTTAACACGAAACGGAAGCTCTCAAGAGGAAAAAATACCAGATTTTTAAACATTCTTTATTGGTGCTCCGCTCCTATTGGTCTTAGCGTGACGATATAAAGCCTATAACCATTCTCGACAAATAAACTATATAACATTGAAAGAATTATTCAAATTGGACCAGTAGTTCCTGAGATTACCCCCTACAATGACACAAACTCACAAACTTTACCTCTTTATAATATTAGTATAGGTTACTAATACTCCATATACTATGATCGATTCATTGGGTTGGTAAACTTTTGATATGGGCATCACAAATTTTATTAGAATACTGGCTGTGTCCGTGACTTCTTTCGCGTGGAATCTTACATAAAAAAAGGGCTAATAAAGTCATCTGAATGTATTAAGTCCATTTACTTACCTACTTTTTTCAAGTACTTAAGTCGCGTCTTCATTAAAATTACAATAACTTTTGATAGAGTGAACCGATTTTAATGAAACAACGACTAAATGTTACTTAAAGATATGCTTTACGATTTTCTTGTAGTGGCTTTATCATGAACGCGGCATTTAGGAAATGCGGCTTCATACAAAAATACATCTCTAGAATTGTTTGAAATGTATTTTATTATATTCTTAGACAATAACAACATTTGTTTTCAAAAAATCTGAAAAATACATACACTACATTTACATTTTTATTATATGTATAGATTCTGATACAGTATTGTAAGGTAGTCTGTTAATATATGCATAGCAATTAGATACAACAAAAAATATGTCAAGGCATTAAAATATTTCAAACACAGATCTCTAAAATATTAAATACTCATTAGATAAAAATGCTATCTGTATTTGTTTTTGAACTTGGAAGCAGATAAAAATATATGCTCTTCGCGTTTAGTAAAAACATAAGTAGTTGTTAATTAATTTTGGGCGGTATTTTTTTGGCAGATTTATATTTCCGCGACATGACATGCTACGTAAGCATGACCGGCCGTATTGCGCTCGCGCGGCTTGTGACAGACTAGCGACGCGTAGTATAGGGGCCTGTACGTACAATGAATATTGATATTTTATAGCTCAAATGAAATTCTGAGATGCCACAAAAACTCTCTGGAAGGTTCTATCAAGGGATCCACCATCCATCCATCTTGTTAGAATATTGACTCACACGACGCTTAATATCGGAGTGATCGCATGAAGCTTGTAATATTATTTACTACGCGACATTGGCAGTAATAATCTGAAAGATTGATTGCCAAAATTAAAGTTAAAAAAAAACACCTGAAATCCATAAGTAGTTCTTTGATGTTCACTAGATGTCTCTTTTTAGGAGTGTTTAAAATTGTTTTTATTATTTTATTTCTTAACTTATAGTAGTAATATTATGATTAAAAAATACTTTTACGAATACTAGATGTTTTAATCTTATTTCATAATTATTTACTTATAAATTTATTTTACATTGTCAAAACTTATCGAATAGATAATTTACATTTTTTAATCTTTAGACTGTTTTCTACTAATTACAAGTTAATTTAAAGGCTTAAGCACCAAATCTTCTATATAATATTTCAGACATTTGTTATCTTCTGAATCTTCGAATAATAATTTAAAAAATGTTCTGATATGTCCATGTGTTGTCAGGATAAGTCAGGAGATCGATATTCAAGCGAAGTGTCGTGCGGTTAACTCGGTTCCCTTCGTTTATGACACTATCTGGCACAGACAGCGCACACTCTGTACCTTTTTTTTTTTTCTCGAACTGACTACGCTATTGACCTAGCAAGGTCTTAACAACTTCACCGGACTACTAAGGCGAGCGCTTAAGGCACTCAGCCGATTTTATATTGGCAACCAGCTCAAGGGTGCACGGCACACCTCGGCTTGGCTGTTGCCCGTTGCATGCGAAAATCGCGACCTAACTTAGCTAACTATTCATATATGTATGAGTTGTTGAAACGTATATGTGTACCAAGCATATCCGCCTCAACAACTCCTCCATATATTTTTGTCGGAAAAATTGAGAGTTTTTCAGTTCGATAAGGGAAAAAAATTTAACAAAAATAACCCTTCCACCAAGATGTGTAGCGTGTAGGCGTGCACGTGTGCGGAGGTGATCGTGTAGTGTTGTATCAGTGATGTATGGGTGTGTCACCGTATCGCGCAAGCAACGCACTCAAGGGCTCCCTACCGAGGGATCGAACCTAAGCTTGAACCACTGCCGTGTGAGGCCTAATCGGGTACACTCTGTACCTACAATCTACATGACATTGGCGGAATTGTGTATTGCTTACACACGGTGCCATAAATTATAAAGAAGAAGTAATCCTGGCCAGTTAAATTTACCGAAAGTTTATCGTATTACTGAGTGGTTAGAAACACAATTTGACAAGTTATCGAACCAATAACGCTATAGAACAAATAAATGTGACTCGGAAACCTCGCATTAATGAAACTTAAACATTGAGTAATTTTTCACTTGGAAAGTCTGAATGAAAATTTGTATCGCAGTATCTAGGATAGCATACGGCAATATGACCGAAGCTAGCTGGTTCTGCGTATTATTCTGGCAGCGTTGCAAAAGTGATAGACGCATTGAGCTTCAACACTGATCGACGCTGCGTAAACCTAGTTAACTGGGCAGCTATCGCCCATTTTTGAAGTGAAACTTCTAATGGGACTTCCAACAAGGTTGCGTTAAACGTTTAACGCTACCACGGATGCGGTATCAAAGCACAGTTGCGTAAAACGTTCAACGCTCGAAACAATATGATTTCACTAAAAATCCAGCCCTTCCTATTTTCATTTTCACATTACGAACTTTCACTTCTTCCGCGCGGAGGAACTCCACGCACTATTTTTTCTTTAATAACTCTACCAAAATTTCAATAACCGAAACCCAAGGTGATTTAACACGTGTGTGTGTGTCTATATGTAGATATAATAATAATATAAATCTCAGTGTTGCCGTTTAAAAAATTAAAAAGTCTCCAAACGTCATTTAAAAAGTCGCTAGACTTTGAAAATAGATAATTAAAAAATCAGCCACAGATCGCTAAATGTTTCATAATATTTCATGGTAAAAAATATGGTGAACTAAAGGCTTTAGTTGAATTAGTTATAAAAACTTTTAGACACGTTATAACTCTTCTTGCTGTTTTCTTTCTGATTGAACGCGAGATCGAAAGTCATTCTGGTAGGGAAATTACAAAAACAACATCAACAATTCACGTTGTTACCAGTAATTACAATATAAATCTAGTTCCAAAATACTTCAATATTCTCAATATTCAATTAGTCGCTATTTTTTTTAAGTAGTTAGATTGAAAAAAAAAAACTCGTTATACGTGCCCAAAACCCGCTAGATCTAGCGACAAAGTCGCTAAAACGGCAACACTGGTAAATCTAACGTATATGTACATTTTAGATTTTTATGAAAGTATTTGTTACAAGGATTTCCATTATTTTTGGAGTAACATTTAGTTTTGGTTTCATTAGAATCTGTTCATTCTATCAATAGTTATTGTAATTTTAATGAGGACGCGACTTAAGTACGAGAGAAAAGTAGATAAATAAATGGGTTCAATATATTCAGATGATTTTATTAGCCACTGTTTATTCGCGCGATACGGTGACACAAAAATACATCACTGCTACAACACTACACGATCATCCCCACACACGTGCACGCTACACGCTTACACATGAAAGTGGAAGGGTTTAATTTTTTTTTCCCTTATCGAACTGAAAAACTCTCAATTTTCCGATAATAAATATATGGAGGAGTTGTTGAGGCGTGTATGCTTGGTACACATATACGTTTCAACAACTCATACACATATGAATAGTTAGCTAGGTTAGCTAAGATAGGTTGCATGCAACAGGCAACAGTCAAGCCGAGGTGTGCCGTGCACCCTTGAGCTGGTTACCAAAATAAAATCGGCTGAGTGTCTTAAGCGCTCGCCTTAGTGGTCCGGTGAAGCTGTTAAGTACCTTGCTAGGTCAATAGCGTAGCCAGTTCGAGAAAAAAAAAGTAATGATAATGATTTTCATACATAGTAACAAGACATACTAATTAGAACGATGCACTCTTCGCGAGACAGTAAAAACGGTTGACGACGACCGGAGCCGAGTTTACACGAATCAGTGCGTCACCGGCCCGAGCGTGACGTTTCTCTTACGTTTACTGTCCGACGCAACTGAACATTTTTCGATTATGAAAATTGTTTTCATACCTTCGGTGTCTTCCCTTCCATGACGGCGACACACGAGTTCGTAGTGCCGAGATCAATTCCGATGACAGCTCCGCGGACTCCTTCTGATCTGAAGATAAATAAATATACCCCCATTTAATGTGAGATGAACATTTTCTTCTCTAGGCTCTTTACACTTAAACCTCTGAGCTATTGTAATATATTTTGTTATAAAAGTTGCTCCAGACCTAAAGAAAGATAATCATTGTATAAAAGGCTCATTGCTGGCTTATAGGCCTCTTCCCGTAAATATGCACATAATCATCCCCATCTGTCCACGACGTATTAAAGATTTCCAAGTCCAAAGTTCAAAAAAAAAAATTAAAGAAGCTATCTCTGATTGCATTCAACCAGGCATAAGTAAATACTCATTAAATTAATGCTAGAGTGTTCTACAAACAGTTTAAAAATATGATTTTCAAATAATGGTACTCGAGGTCTTTTAGATAATTAAAACTTCGACTGTGTGGAACAGTTACTTTGGGCTAACACTAATACGAAGCGGAAGCTCTGAAGAGGGAAAAAAATCTCAATTTTTAAACATTCTTCTTTAGTGTTTTGTTCCTATTGGTCTTAGCATGACAATCTATAGTCTTCCTCAATAAGTGAGCTATATAACAGTGAAATAATTTTCAAATCAAACCAGTAGTTCCTGAGATCACCCCCCTTTTTTTTTTTTTTTTTTTTTTTTACGTGGGGAAATCCCTTATGGATATCCACCCTCCCGGGGGAGAGAGTGGGATATGTCCGACTCGCACGGACTAAAACCCCACGGTGTACCGACAGACCGTGATGTTGGGGCGGCAAGGGATCGTTCTATGCTATTCCCCTTGTATAGCCGCCCCAACGGTCCACCCGGCGGAAGGTAGCCGCCGGGCTCCTACCTATCGAGAGGCAGCTGGGCACACACCAGCTGCCCCCCCACGTCCGCCAGACCTGTGCAATGAGGGGATGAGCCCCCCGACTACATCCCCTCATGTCCGGCTACGGTGGCAGGAGGAGTTGGGCAAAGCGCCGCCTCCTCCTGCCGGTCCTCTGACGGCGAAGACGCCCACTGAGTGGGTCCGCCTCGCGTGCCCTCTCCGCCGCCTCCTTTTGCGAGATGACTTCCTCGCAAAAGGAGGCCACTGCTCGCCATGCCTGCTCGCTGCCGAGCATGGACAGAACCACGCTCGGCAGCGACAAATCCTCTCCTACCGCCACCGCCAGAGTGCGGCGCTCCACCTCCCATGCAGCACATTCAGACAGAGTGTGCTGCGCAGTATCCACCTCAGCGCCGCACTCGTGACAGACGGCGGTCGGCTCCCTGCGAGCGATCCGGTGCAGGTACCACCCGAAACAACCGTGTCCAGTCAGCACCTGCACCAGTCTGAACGTCAGGGAGCCCCACTTGCGACCAATCCACTCCCGCAGGACCGGTCGGACGGCGTCAACGGTGTACGTTCCGTAGCGCGCGTCCGCCAGGTCCTGCATCCACCTCTCGACTGCCTCCTCCCGCAGCTGCCGTCTTTTCCACCATATTTCCCTGGGAGCCGGAGGCTCCCCACTACGTTTCCTCGCCGCCGTGAATTCGTACACAGCGGCGAGAACACCTGCCTCCAGCTCCCAAGGAAGGGAGCCGGCGAGCGCAAAGGCCGCCGCCGAGGACACCGTCCGGTACGCCCGGATCGTCCTCAGTGCCACCGTGCGCTGCGCACTGCGCAGCGTGCGCACGTTGGCGGCACCGAGGGCGTCTGCCCAGACCGGTGCCCCGTAGGCGGCCATCGCCCGCACGACTCCCATGAAAAGTCGCCGGCACCCGGCACCCGGCACCCGGCCCCCCAATATTGGGGAGCAACCGGCCGAGTGCCGCCGCCGCCCCAGCAATTCGCGGACCGAGCCCCGCAAAATGGGGCTCGAACCGCCAGCGCCCGTCCAGGGTGAGGCCCAAATACTTCATTTTGGCCCCCACCCTGATCCGGGCGCCTTCCACCATTATGTGAGCCCCAGGAGGTGGCCCCCGCCGAGGCCCGTGGAATAACAGGGCCTCAGTCTTCTCGAGGGCCACCTTGAGGCCCAGCCTCCTTATGAGATCACCCCCCTACAACTTCACAAATTTTACCTCTTTATAATAGTTTATTTATATCATAATTGTAACATGTTTATTTATGGCTATTTGTTATCTAAATAAATAATAAAAAAGTATGCACACTTGTATATATTATTAAATAATGACTATATTAAGCAAGTTTTGTTTTCAATAGACTTTTATAAAGTGAATAGTGGTGTCTGGACTTGTTAAATTTGTAATTAACAGAGTGTTAGGCATTTTTAAGTCCGTTTGTATAGTGACCATTCTCAACTCAAACATTTGCCACCAAAGAACTGTTAGTGTAGGCAGGTATAACTTTGCAGGGGTAGTTTTTCAGGTTAGAGAGCATGCTCGGTCCCTGGCTGCCCCTACACTGCGGCGGACGGTACACTGTGGGGTTTTAGTCCATGGGAGTCGGACATAACCCACTCTCTCCCCCTGGAGGGTAGCGTATCCAGGAAAGGATTTATTAACGATACGTTAATAAAAAAATAGGCAGGTACTACTTGGTATTGAATTATATAGCAAAAAGGTCTTAATAACATCTACTCATTTGTACTACCTCTCACAATCTCGATACAAGGTGTTTAACATATTATCAATACTGGAATGAAATATAATATCCATTATTACATTATAAAGATGAAGAATTTCTTTGCTTGAATGTCTAATCTCAGGAACTACTGGTCCGATTTGATTTCTTTCAATAGCTCATTAATTAAGGAAGGCTATAGGCTATATATCATCACGCTAAGAACAATTGGAGTGGGGCTGGTGCCAATAGGTGGTGAAGAATGTTTCATTGGGGTTTTTCTTAGCTTCAGCCCAAAGTAACTATTTGACATGGACGAAGCAGGCTAATAGTGAAGGAAAATATGAGGAAACAAGAATGTGAGAAATGTTTTGTATGAGAAATGTGAAAAAATATAGAACTGTGGATCTCTCAGTTTAAAAGTGCAAATATGTTGTGGGTTGGTGCAGTGATTATGACCATACTTTCCTCCAGGAAGAAGCCTATGACCCGGCAGTGGGTCTTTTATAGTCTGATGATGATGCTATAATTAAACTTATTTTCGCATTTTAAAACCTTCATAAATACTTAATATTGATATTACAGCAACCTATGAATTTATGGTGTTTATTGTTTGTATTTTGACATTGCCTCCAGCGTAATGCATTTTATAAAGACTATTCTCGAAGGTTTTCCTAAAAGAGGTCGCTCTAAGCGATAATGCCGCTTTGGTGGACACAAATGATGTAAGTTGCTGTCTAACTTGTGTAATCTGTATGGTGTGCAATAAAATGTATTACCATCTGAAATGTAGCTGAAAATATCGTTAATATTTAATGAAATTAACATTGATTATCTACGCAAATATATATAATGAGTTTTTCATGTAAATTCCGAAGGTCAAAGTTGCTTTTAGGTTATGATGAAAGTCGTAATATTATGAGATAACTTACTTGTGTCGATACTGTAGTGGTCCATGGCTGTGGTGAATGCAAACTGTAGGGGCTGCGGTCTGTAGGGATAATTAAAAAAATATATTACAATAAAAATCAAACAGAGCGGCCATGTGCCCCGGTTACACTCAAGTAAAAGATAAGAATTTCATAATTTCATACAAACACATTAATTCGTATTATTCGTGACAATTCTAGTATATATGACAAATCGACATTCATTCGTTTTTAAAGTAAAAAAAATTAAATGGTTACTTACATTTTTGACAATAGATGTAAATTTTCTCTGTGTGTACAAATCGGAAGTGATTCCAGAACAATCCAAAGCCTTTCGGCCTATCACCCGCGTCGCGGTCAACATAATTGAACCACAATTATCAACTATTTGTTATATTTTCTTATATATCTCCCTACGGAATGAGCGTGTGGGTGACGCAACTTTGCAAAGACAGACGTAAAAGACAAAATTGAAAGGAAAGTTGAAGAAAAATCTATAAATCTTTTTTCAATGTTGTAACACTTATTATAAATGTTGCCGATATTAAAATAGGAAAAGTTCCGAAACGTTGCAAAACTAAGTACAAAATACTTTACAAATCATGTCTGTAGTACTGTACTCTGTTTTTTTTAGTCTCTAACCCATAAGGAAGATTCCACAATTCTACCAATATCTTGTAGATTTTTATTAAATCCAACGATGATAAACAACAAAAGATTTGAAGATGTTTTCAACCACTATCATAAATCTAAAATGGAACGGAAAGATAATGTACCATTGGGATTGATAGTATGTTCCTAAACAACAAAGTTAGGATATTTACACAGACACGTTCACGTTCAGTATTGGTTGAGACTATGACTTAATATTGACCTTTTACTATTGTAACTGAATAAAATCGGAAGTAAAATCAAATATATCTACTCCTTGACTAATTTCTATGCTTAGGTGCCTCGAGTATTCAGAGCAATAACAATTTAGGCTATGAAAAGGTTAAAAAACAGGGTTTGTCGTAAGACACACGACAGAAGTAAAACTTTTGTATCATATGGATACATTTTAATTTTAAAAATTCAACAAAAAGCCAACGTTAGATAGTATTTCAAAGTGATCTCATCCATGTAATGTCATAGCAATATATAATAATTAATTAAATTACACAATTTTTCCAGTACACACTATTTATATTATCACGTATGACACACATTTAAATGATGTCTAACATACCTACCACCTTTTTCTCAAAGCAATTCGAATTTTAAATTTAAGATGATTGGTATCAACCTTAGGTTAAACATTTTTATGAATGCAAAATTACTTCATGCATTAATCTGTTTAAAAATCCATTTTATTTATAAAACTATATTTATGAAGTCATAATAGTTTATACTATAATATCATAGTAAACTATGGTATACAATAATTGCGTTTTAAATAGTCATAATACCCAAATCTTATTTAAAACTCAGTTTAATGTCACTAGATTCGGAGAGTAAATTTTTCTATTGAAAATATATTAAGAATATCTAATTAGCAATATTTTTTGTTGTTGGCAACTCTATTGTGTGAATAACAACTGGAAATTTAGTTTAAGATATCTATTTTTAGTTATAATTACCACGGATGATTACCGTGTACAAGTGGTAAATCATACTAATGACCAATAAAATTATCTCAATATTATGTAAACTTATTATGTGCTATAGATATGTGTATATAGATAGATATATGTATAGAAAGCGTATTTTTAAGATGGCAAACAGATGACGTCTCATAGATTATAGTATAATACCACAGATATGATAAGAGTTTGTTTCAAATGTATGACAGTGTGATACTAATCTTAATGCCATATGATAGTATTACATAAATTTTGCTAAAAATGTTACCTTTCATTATGGGAAATTATAATAATGTATATTTGTATACAAAGTATTGAGGTCAAGGTCCCCTTCCGGCTTTAAGAAGGCAGTAAAACTTCAGGACTTCAGTGGACTGTATATTTTTAAGGAATACTTTTTACACTTCTTTAATCGTGTTGTGAAAGCCGGTGATTACATTTTTTTTTTCCTCGATCTGACTACGCTATTGACCTGACAAGGTCTTAACAGCTTCACCGGACTATTAAGGCGAGCGTTTAAGGCACTCAGCCGATTTTATATTGGCAACCAGCTCAAGGGTGCACGGCACACCTCGGCTTGGCTGTTGCCCGTTGCATACAAAATCGCGACCTATCTTAGCTAACCTAGCTAACTATTCATATATGTTTGAGTTGTTGAAACGTATATGAGTACCAAGCATATCCGCCTCAACAATTCCTCCATATATTTTTATCGGAAAATTTGGAGAGTTTTTCAGTTCGATAAGGGAAAAAAAAATTACCAAAAATAACCCTTCCACCAAAATGTGTAGCGTGTAGGCGTGCACGTGTGTGGAGGTGATCGTGTAGTGTTGTAGCAGTGATGTATGGGTGTGTCACCGTATCGCGCAAGCAACGCACTCAAGGGCTCCCTACCGAGGGATCGAACCTAGGCTTGAGCCGCTGCCGTGGGAGGCCTAATCGGGTGTGCGGGAGCGAAGTTAACCCCCAGACCGCGGCGGCGCGATCTATGGTTACGCGGGCGTGGGCGTGCGCACGCTCTGTTACAAGGGACAGGCTGGTACTGATCGTTCGCTGACGTGATATCGTCGGGAGGGTCGTTGAAGATGTGTCGCGGACGTCTTTTATAACGCCCAGCGTTGGGCACGGGTTCGTAATTCGTGGCGGATACCACTAACGGACTGGGATGAATCGCGGCTCGCTCGAAATAGCTATCTGTAAGTGATTTTATATACGCCCAGATAGACGGCATCTCCAGGTCCCTATGGAGATCCGCCTTCCGGACGAACCAAGGAGTTTCCGTGATTACATACATTTTTTCGTTATACATGTACACGATTACATACTTACAACTAGTACATTGATTATGTCCTAAGGACGCCGCCATTTACCATACACATTTACAGTTTACCTGAATCCACGATACATTTAACGTGGTGGTTCAGTACAATTTCTCTCAAATAATAATAATAATCGGTATGGCAGTTAAATTCAAATATTGCTAACGATACTTTTAATCGTTACATAAGGCTATTTACTTGAGTAATATACATAAGAACACATTATTACTCTTTTTAAAACATTATGCCTCAAGTTACACTAACATAAACATTATATATTAACACATACGAGTTTATTGTGAGATATTCTATGTACGAGACATTAAGCGACATAATACTTTTTTTTTTTTTCCTCGATCTGACTACGCTATTGACCTAGCAAGGTCTTAACAGCTTCACCGGACTACGAGACATAATACTCATTAATACTACATAGAACATTATATCATCGACATAAGAACTTTATAATACATAAGACATTATAATAAACGACGTAAGACTCTTTAGTATTCCAAATATAATTACTTATCTACATTCAAACATACAAAAACTTTACATGAAAAATTATGACTATTCATAATACTTAACGTTGTTAAGCCTCGCAAGACTTTTACGTCATAATGCCTGCTCTACCTAAGATATTTTTATGTATCTTATTCGATAAATATTAACGAGGCTCAGCTGTTCGTAACACAAAGATGCTAATGCAAAATAACAATTAGAACTGTTCATTCCTTATGCTTTTTTAATATCTACGGACCGAAAGTTCGACTACTTTTTTCACTTTAAATTTTTTGTTTTACTTTTATTTTATTTACAATCAATCTTTCAGATTATTACTGCCATTGTCGAGTAGTCAATAATATTACAAGCGTCGTGCGATCACTTCAATATTAAGCGTTGTGTGTGTGTGTGTGTTTTTTTTATTGTAGCACGGCAAAGTGACTTTACTATGCCTGATGGTAAGCATAGTACAATTCAAAAACATTGGCAACCACGGAGAGACATACTATCCATCGCCGGACACCGCTGTCATGCCGGCCTGCGTGTCTCTTCACGTTGCGTTATTATTGTGTGAGTCAATATTCTAACAAAATGGTGGATCCCTTGTTAAAACCTTCCAGGGAGTTTTTGTGGCATCTCAGAATTTCATTCTTTGTGGTATTATTTTCCATTCACTTCACTTATGCACAATTAACTAACTATATTACGAAACGCACTACCAAATTTACAAAATATAGAGTCAAATAACAAAAGATTACGAATAAGATATAAAATCCACTACATGACAGACTAAAATCCCGCCAAAAACTCTTTCGACTACTTGTGGTGCTAAAATTAACGCCAAAAATCATTCCCATAAAGGCATAGAATTATGAAATCGCTTACACTTACAATCTATACTAATATATTTGGGGTGTAAGGGGTGTCAACTAACATCTTAAGACTTGAGACACCCAAGCCAACCTCACCTGCACGTGGTGCACCCTGCTGATCAACGAACGAGGCAATGGCGATAGCGGGGTGGTAGGGTTTTACAGCCCGACTGGGTCGCAACCACCATGTATATGGCGAAAAAGCCCGTCATAGTGACTCGCTTCTGCGTGTCGCGTTTCGGGATCAGCCTGTGCATATCCATTACCGGGTGACTTTCGTCATTATGGCCGGCATGACAGCGGCAACCGGCATTGGATAATCTGTCTATCGGTGGTTGCCGATGTTTTTGGATTGTACTATGCTTAACATCAGGCACAGTGCAGTAACTTTGTCGTGCTTCAATAAAAAAAAAATAAAGCTAAAGAGTTTGTTTCTTTGGTTGAACGCGCTAATCTTAAGAACTACCGGTCCGATTTGAAAGTTTCTTTTAGTGTTAGATAGCTCATTTATCGAGGATGGCTATAGGCTACATATTATCACGTTAAAACGAATAGGAGCTAAGCACTCATGAAGAATGTATAAAATCCACTGCATGACAGACTGAAATGCCGCCAAAAACTCCTCAAAAAGTTTATTGTACGTTACTTTTCTTCCCAATTTTTTATTTGTGATTTATTACGTATTATAAAAAAAAAGGTGTGTATTAATAGTAAAATAAATACTTTTAGGTGAATACATATATCTGTGGTGCTACAAATCTCAACATCTTTTTTTTTATATCATAGGAGGCAAACGAACAGATGGGTCATCTGATGTTAAGTGATCACCACCGTCCATAGACACTTGCAACACCAGGAGAGTCACAAGTGCGTTGCCAACCAGTATTTGGGAGGAGGGTGGGGGAGGGAAAGAAAGGGAAGGAGGAAGGGGAAGGGGAGAGTAGGTGGGTCTCCGGTTCTCTCACTGACCGAACGAAACGCAACAATGCAAGCAGTGTTACTTCACGTCGGTTTTCTGTAAAAGGGTGGTGCTTCCCCGGACGAGCCGACCCATTCGTGCTGAAAACAATAATAGCTTCAGCTTGGCTCTACCACTTCTGGAACTTTTCTTGGAGTTTTTGCGGCATGTCAGAATCCATACTACGTATTAATATTTTTTTTTTATATCAAAGGAGGTAAACAAACAGGTGGGCCACCTAATGTTAAGTGACCACTACCATGTGTAGACACTAGCGTGCGTTGTCAGCCTGTGTATGGGTTGGAGGGAGGGGGAAGGGAGGTGGATCTCCGACGCTCTCACTGACCGAACGAAACGCAACAATGCAAGCAGTGTTACTTGACATCGGTGTTTCTTTGTGTCGGGTGGTACTACCCCGAGCTAACCGACCCATTCATGCCGAAACCAGTAATATCTTCAACGTATCGCTACCACCTATAAAATTTATATCTATATTATTTCCCATCCACTTCACTTGTGCACAACAATCGAACGATATTACGTAAAATACCATTAATATTACAAAATGTAGAACCGAATAACACAAGATTATGAATAAAAATAAAAACCACTACATGACATTCCAAATTCCCGCCAAAAACTCTGATGCACTTACAGTTACGCAATTTATGCTAATTTCAATGGCTAAGCGACAGGCCTCATATAGATTTTATAAACGCTGTATATTAGCTTTATTTGTATGTTTGTTTGTTTGACCCACTTTAGGTTAGATTTCATCCAAACTTTGTAGATTTAACGCGGACTGATGACAATACACAAATCAGATAAGATTATTCCATTATTCAATTTGCAAAATAAGATTTTTTAATTTATATAACTTTTATCTATAGTCGACAACGCAGAAATTGATGTTAATTAATTTCAATCATTGTTTTTAATCGATTTATCTAATACTAGCCTTTGCCGGCGACTACGTTCGCGTGGAGTAGTTGCTTTTGGGCGAATCCTAACACGCAGCGGAAGCTCTCAAGAGGAAAAATAAAACCGATTTTGAAAGATTCTTCATAGGTGCTCCGCTCTTATTGGACTTACCGTTATGATATATAGCCTATAACCATCCTTGATAAATGAGCTATATAACACTGAAATAATTCTTCAAATCGGACCTGTAGTTCCTGAGATTGAGATGAGATGAGACCCCCTATGATATAAATATAAATTAACAATTTTTCGAATACTAAAGATATTTTTTAATTCAACAGAATAAGCAAGAATTTACATTTACACTTTTTGAGGAAAGAGCGTTATTCGCTA
>JACEII010000128.1:1985-17135 GCA_014332785.1 Antheraea mylitta | reverse complement strand
CACGAGGAGAATCATAGATATGTTGCCAACAATATTAATTGCTCAATCGGCCTTGATAGATAACTAATGTATGTAATTCCCATTACTCATCTTATATTGCATGTGAAGTGTTACAATTTCCTTTGTTTTTTCCTCAAACAGTCCAAGTAATAAACAGTTATGACTCGAGGCGGAATATTTCCTGTTTGTTCCACATAGAAATAGATTGTGACAATATTAATCAAGAATATGAGAGTACTAGAGTAGTAGTGAAGTATTGACCTACCTTTTATATTCAAGAGAATATAAGTAAGAACTTATTCATTTATTTATATTACTAGGCGCCCAGTGGTCGACATTCGACCATAGTTAATTGATTTTATTAGGGTGCTTTTATACTTATATTATCAAAGGTTTTCATCATGGCTACTCAGTTATTTGCCATTTGCCATGATTTATAGTTATATAAACATTTAAAAAAATCTTTTTTTCAAAGAAAATTATAATCAATTAGAAATTTGAAATAAAAACCACGTGGTAAAACTCTCAAATTATAAGCAAACATAACTTTAAGAAAATAAAGAAATTTATCGCAACCCATGACACAATTTTCAATTAATTTTACACGACGCCATAGATGGGTGGTATTTCTGGGTGATATTGAATTAAATGTAGTCTTTTCATTATGAGAAATAGTGATATGCTCAGTATCATCGTTTGGAAAAGTAATGGATGCACAATACAATCAAATGGTGAATCTAAGACAAAGATGTTTTTCATACTACCATTAGCTTTTGAAAATAAATTCTTTTTTGTTGCTACATTAGGTTGAATTGCAACATTGCAGCCGCGGATGTCTTAGCCATGGATTACTTTTATGAACAAAATTCTTATTTTGATTATACAAACTATTATTTGGCTCATTTTTTTATTAAATCATCATATGATGTGTGTTCACCATAAAAAAATAATAAACATTACAATAATAGTTATATGTTATAATATCATTGTTAAATGTAGGATGAGAAAGGGTAATTGGAACGTAAGAGTAAAAAAAATACATACAGTCGAGCACAGCAACCTCCTTCGCAACCATTTTTGAAGTCGTTACTGACGGCTGTCAAAATGTCTTTTTTATTTACACGTATGCATAAGTTGTGTAAAATTCAAGCAGCAGTGTGAGTAATGCATATTTTAATTACTTTAATGTATTTCTAATGCATTTTATATAAAATAAATCTTTCTGCACTCCTACGCCATATAAACTTTAACTATACCAAATTTCAAGTTCACTCGTTTACGCAGTTCGTTTAAAAAGAGGTACATATTTATATATAATATACTTAACATTTATAGTGTTATTGTGATCTTTATTATAGTATTATTATTATATATTTAAACCCACAATAGAAATTCAGCGCTGGGGTCACCTGTAATGGTGTAAGCCAGTATGTGCTGAATTTGTGCGCCATTGCAGTAAAACCGTGGCATAATTTTAATTTTAATAGATTTTTAACATTCAATTTCTTTATTTTTTCTATGTTTACATCTTTGTTAGTCTATTTCTGTAATATTATGTTGTCCGTGTATTTGCTGTAATAAACATATTTTCTTTCATAGTGATTTCTTCCTAAAACTTTTAATTTATATTTCTTAAGGGAACAAATCAACTTTTAAATGTAAAAAATATGTATTTGGTTTAAAATCTTAGCAATGTTAAGGTGGGGCATGACTTAAAAAAGGTTGGGAAACACTGGTGTATAGCCATCCTCGATTAATAAGCTATATAATACTGAAGTAATTATTCTAATCGGACCAGTAGTTCCTGAGATTACCCCCTACAACGTCACAAACTCACAAACTTTATCTCTTTATAATATTAGTATAGATATCAATTAATATATACCCGTACACAGGGCCTTTTTTATGAGGGCACGCAGGGATGCAGTTCTTTTAAAGGGAATTTAGAAAAATCATAACAAAAACTCAAAAAAAGTTTGGAAATGTTTTTGGACTTTTTTAACAGGTCAAAGTTAATATCCAAATAAGAGTCGTAATTTTCCAAAAAAATCAACGCTATTCGATTCTCTACTGATAAGCAATCGAAATACATAAATGCACTTTTTAGAATGGACTTTCATTTACGAGTAAATTGAATAAATCAGTTTTTAATGTATGGGAAGCAACCTAAAACTATGAATCATCGAGAATAGTCATAGGCTATATATCATCACGCTAAGGCTAATAGGAGCGGATCACAATTCAAAATTGGGATATTTTTTCCTTTTGAGAAATGCTGCGTGTTAGTGTATCTATTCCACGTGAAC
Source organism: Antheraea mylitta (assembly GCA_014332785.1). Lineage (NCBI taxonomy): Eukaryota > Metazoa > Arthropoda > Insecta > Lepidoptera > Saturniidae > Antheraea > Antheraea mylitta. Next base: position 14,829 of record JACEII010000128.1, on the reverse strand, counting down.
GAAGTCGCGGGCAGAGGCTAGTTATTTATATAACTGGTAACACTGGGTCAAGGTAAGATGGAAAGTGAACTTGACTGTGAACCCGAATGATTATATTCTGTTTAGATAATTATTACAATCAATAAAGATTATATTAACACTCAATAATTAACCTAAGTGTTTTTTCAAAAGCACGCCAATCATTTAGTCTTTCCACTATGTTTCTAAAGTCGTTAAGTACTGATAAAATTACATGGATTCTTGTTAATACTGAAGTGTTTTATTTTCCGTTAAGTCCAGAACACACGGTTTATTTTTTGCTATTGATTTTTTTTTAATATCAAAGGAGGCAAACGAACTGATGGGTCACGTGATGTTAAGTGATCACCACCGTCCATAGACACTAGCGACATCAGGGACATCGTAAGTACGTTGCCAGCCTGTATGTGGGAGAAGGGGGAGGAGAAGGAAAGGGAAAGCAGGAAAGAGGAAGGGACGTGGGCCTCCGGTTCTCTCACTGACCGAACGAAACACAACAATGCAAGCGCTGTTATTTCACGTCGATTATCTGTGAGAGGGATGGTACTACCGCGGAGGAGCCGATCCATTCATGCTGAAACCAGTAATAGCTTCAACGTGGCTCTACCACCTATCAAATTGATCGAATAACCCTATTGTATATATAACGTGTTAAAGCTCGAAGCAGGATGTTCGAATCCAACGGTGACACATAATGTTTTGCTTCCTTGTAATCAATCTATAACTGGGATTGAACCCGTATTAATTGACATTGTTATACAACGCAGGTTTAGGTTCAAGTTTGTCCTACATAGTATGTAATTTGCGATAAGAACTCGTGCGTACCCGCGTATGAACGTATGCGGTGAATTACCTGAGTGCATCATCTGATGACTCGTCGGCAACGAATCCTTTTAGTATAAATAGGATGAACTACTCTGCCTATGTACAGTGTTACTCCAATCGTAAGACAAGGGTAAGTACTATATAATTTATTTTTTCCTACTTTTGCTTCGTATCTTTTTTACTGGACTACGGGTAAGTCAAAAGGGTTGTGATTTCAGATTGTGTTTGTATTTACGTACGTACCTCCGTGACGCGATCCCTATCCTATCCTATCCTATATAGTTTTGAAGAATTTTTCCGACATAAAATACATATAGGAGTTGTTGAGGCACGCATGCTTGGTACACATGCATGTTTCAATAACTCATATACGTATACCTAGATAGCTTAGCTTAGGTTATCTCAGATAGGTCGCGATTTTTGCACAAAACAAGCGACAGTCCAAGATGAGGTGTGCCGTGCACCCTTGAGTTAGTCGACCAAACATCCCAAATCAGCTGAGTGCAGTCAGCGCTCGCCTCAATAGTTCGGTGAAGCTGTAAAGACCTTACCAGGTCAACAGAGAATTCATTTTGAAAAAAAAACCTCCGTGACGCTTAACTATGCGTCTGATTTTGATGAATAAAGTGTGAATTGATTCGTTATTAAAGCCCGGGTAACATTATTATTATTATTTGGTATAACACACTGGCAGCTAATTGGCTGTTGCGTGTGTATCAAATAATTTGGAAATATCTTCCTTGTCTAATTTATTCTTAAGAGAACTAATGGTTGGCGCCGTCACAACTTTCTGTGGTAGTTTCTTCCATTCTGCAACCACTCTGTTAGGCAAGAAGTGCTTCATTGGGTTTATTTTCGCTAAGGTTTCGCATAGTTTTTATGGATGACCTCGTAGGTGTTTATTATCATTCACTTTGTCATTATTTTTAAGGCTGGGTACATCGTAATAATCAGTGAGGATTTTGTAAGTTTCGATTAACCTGCCTCTTTGTCTATGCTGTTTTAGTGTGGTTAGGCCAAGGTCTTGACGCTGTTTATAGGGTAAGTTACGTATTGCGTACAAATGCATAAACATATGCTATATTTTACTCGATTTCGAAATTAAGTGTTAATTAGCGTTTTAAAATCTAATAATTAAGTTAGAATTGTTATAAAACTATAGTGATTAAAAATAATAGGTATTTAATATAAAAAAACTTGAGAGGTGTCAAGGGACACCCGGATGGAACGAAGTTCCTTTCGATTAATTAGTGAAGGGATTGTAATAAAATTTTATTTTTTTTAAGTTATAATAATATTTTTTTTATTATTAACAAATATAATGTTATATAAACTTAATCAGTAGGCTCAATTTTCGTAACAGACAGACAGACAGAGAAACATGCGACGCCGCACAGCTTACAATAGCTTACTATAGCAAAAAGTGTCGTGACAACTTTTCGTAAGAATTTTTTCCGTCTAGCCCCCTTTCACACGCGCGATAAGGAACTTCGTTCCATTAAACATTTTTAAATTCAATTGACATATATTAAGAATGTGAATCTAATGTGACTGTATTTTTAAATTTTTGTGAAAAAAATAAATTCAAGTGTCTTGGAATCTATACTATTTTTGTCGGCCACTCGTTTGGTACAATCATTGTTATGGAATCAATTTGTAATGCATTTTTTTTTATGTCATAAGAGGCAAACGAACAGATGGGTCACCTGATGTTAAGTGATCACCACCGTCCATAGACACTTGCAACACCAGGGGAGTCGCAAGTGCGTTGCCAGCCTGTGTTTGGGAGGAGGGTGGGGGTGCAGGATGGGAAGGAGGAAGGTGGGTCTCCGGCTCTCTCACTAACCGAACGAAACGCAACAATGCAAGCACTGTTACTTCACGTCGATTTTCTGTGAGAGGGTGGTGGTTCCCCGGACGAGCCGACCCATTAGTGCTGAAAACAATAATAGCTTCAGCTTGGCTCTACCACTACTAACGCTTTATCTTTTCATTATGCCATAGCTGATTCCGATCGTAATTTGTTCTTTTATACATATAACTTATACAAAACAATTTCGATGTTTCACATCTGCCAGGTGTCCCGTGACGGCTTAGTTTTATTTTGATGTGTAGAGGGGATTAGTATAAGTTTAAATTAAACTATGTGGAGCCACCACTGGCTCCCGGCCGCCATCTTGGAAAAACGGGGGCAAAAGATTTTCGCTCTGTATCTCTTAAACTAGCAATCGTACAAAAAAAATATGACACATTATTTATAGCAAATTTGTCTACAACTGGAAATTTATATATTGTTATTCACGTTATAATTAATATGAGAATTCAAAAGAGAACACACTAATTCATTGTTTTGAGTTTTCACTACTGTCAGTAATTCTTATTACTGCCTCGACTTCTTCTAATGTTATTTCTTTGCGTATTTTAGGTATACAATGGAGTTCAAGAGTATTGCGGTGTTGAGTGCCTGTATGGTATTAGGTTAGTACACGATTTTATGCATCACTAAGAAAATTCTCATCAAAATAGTGCCTTAGTTCCCAAATTGTCCAGATAGACTCCTAGGTGTCCACAAAAGTCTCGATGGGGAGCTCGAAAATTGTGATAGGGTTCCAAATTTATAAAGGGGGGGGGGGGAGGTTTCCACGAAAATACTGATAGTGAAGAACTATAAATTAGTAGGTGGTAAGGCACGCTAAAGCTACTACTGGTTTCAGCATGAATGAGTCGACTCGCTCGGGGTAGTACCACTTGGCCCACAGAAACACCCACGTGAAGTAACAGTGCTTGCATTGTTGCGTTTCGTTCGGTCAGTGAGTACGCCGGAGGCCCACCTCTCCTCATCTTCCCCCTTTCCTCTTCCCTTCCTCCCTCCCATCCAACGCAGACTGGCAACGTATTTACTATTCCCCTGGTATTGGAAGTGTCTATGGACGGTGGTGATCACTTAACATCAGGTGACACACCTGTTCGTTAGCCTTCTATGATATAATAAAAATCTCCTGTCTCCTTCCCCTGTACCCTATCCCTTCCTCTACTACTTCCCCAAAAACTAAGGCTGGCAAAGCACTTGCGACTCCCCTGGTGCTACTAGTGTCTATGAACGGCTGTGATCACTTAACATCAGATGAGTCATCTGTTCGTTTGCCATATATGATTTAAAGAAAAAAACATGAAATGTGATTGCTATCATTTAAATATAAATTTACAAAATATAAAAAAGCATGTAATGTTTACTAATTTATTAGTTAGAAGTGATTCTTCATGTAATACAGGTGCAACACAGCCTGTGGAGAAACTACCGGTGTTGAAAGAACAGCCATCTGAAGTTCTCTTCAGAGAGGGCAAGCCAGCGGTGATAGAATGCGTTACAGAGGGAAAAGAACAAGGCATCAAGTAAGTATTTCATTTGTTAAGTAAACTTTTAACGGGAGGGCTTTCACATTTTGATCTGCTAATTGTTTGTGTGACGATGTAGTGGTTGTAACAAACGCTGTATTGGGTAAGTGGGAAGAGATCTCATTACACAGGTCAGGCTGACAAGTAGAGGCAGCTGGTGTGTACCCAATCTGTCTTCCTATTAGGATGGTTAGGTTTTTAATAGCTGGTTGAGCCACGCTGAAGCTATTACTGGTTTCAGCATGAATGGGTCGGGTCGTCAGAAAACCGATGTGAAATAACACTGCTTGCATTGTTGTGTTTCGTTCGGTCAGTGAGAGCGCCGGAGGCCCACCTCCCTTCCTCTTTCGTTCCCCTCCCCCTCTTCTATTTACAGGCTGGCAACGCACTTGCGACTTCCTTGATGTCACTAGTGTGTATGGTTACATCACGTGAGCCACCAGTTCGTTTGCCTCCCTTGATATAGAAAATAAAATAAATAATGGAGCCCAGTGGTTACCTTATGCCGGGCGGACCGGTGGGGCTGCTATCCAAGGTGGAGTAGCTAGTACGATCCCTTGATGCACCAACAAATACGGTCTATTGGTAACCGTGGAGACTTAGTCCGTGCGAGTCGGACATAATCCACTCTCTCCCCGGGAGGGTGTGTATCCATAAGGGATTTCCCCACGTAAATAAAAAAAAGCTTCTCACTTGCCTTTGAGAATTGGAGAACAGTGAGACACACACTCCTCTTGCTTTTTTAAGGTGTTACTACTACCATGTGTGCTGGGGACATATGTTATTTTCATCTTTGTGACTGAAACACGCTATGAGACTTTTTACATCAACATCTGAGGATTAGCAGGCATATAGAAACGTTTAATCGATATTGAATTATTATTATGGTTCGAAAAGTACTTAATTTCTTCTGCTTATGGCATATGACTTAACATAAAAAAGTGTAGCGTTGAGTAATCTCACTTCTCTGTGAATCGCAGTTACATATATTGATAATAAACCAATTTTGTAACATAAAAGGGAAACTAATCTTTCACAGGAACCAAAACTTGACTTTGGTGCAAAAATCATTTATTTGTTATTACAGCTCGTATGTATTGATAAAGTCAAGCGATTGTTCATAAAGTCAGATATATGAAAATTAGTTTTATAAATACTCTAACAATAACGATTAATTTCAGATATTCCTGGCTTAAGAATGGGAAACCTTTCAACTTGCAAGAACATAACGTCGCCCAGCGTAAAAGCGAAGGATCTATAGTCTTCCTCAACCCCCAGGAGTCAGATGAAGGCCAATACCAGTGTCTCGCTGAAACCCCAGCCGGCGTAGCCAGCTCTAGGGTTATAAGCTTCAGAAGAACCTACCTGATCGCTGCCCCAGCGAAGACTCATGAAAAGATTCCAATCGAAGGCAAACCATTCCATCTAAACTGTGTCATCCCTAACGGTTATCCGAAACCAACCATCACCTGGAGGAAGCAGATGTCCGGAACTTATCCAGATGTTTACTCGACCAGCTTTGACAGGCGTATCACACCTGGGCCTGACGGAAACCTCTACTTCACGACCGTTACCAAAGATGACGTCAGTGATAGTTACACGTTCGTCTGTGTCGCCAAAAATGCGGCTGTCGATGAAGAAGTGCCATTGGTCGAATACGTCATCAAAGGTCTGACAAAAGATAGCTCTGGTTACAAGGGTGAGCCTGTTCCTCAGTATATCAGCAAGGATATGATGGCGAGGGCTGGTGATGTTACCATGATTTACTGCATGTACGGTGGCGAGTGAGTATCACTTTCATTATATAATGAATTACCAACTGTATTCAACTGTGGTTTGTCTTATTGGATTGGAAATAGATTAGTCATTTGTGTCTAGAATTTCACTGACCAATTTTGGCATGGTAATAATTTATACATTGGTATATGGATTGGTATATAGGATATGATTTACATACTGTACAATAGCACGGGGGCGACCGAGCCTAGCTCGGTTCTTTAAAAAACATTTCTCAATTAAAATAATCTGTTAGGTTTGCTTCACAAAATTAGAATTTTCCATCAAAATAATTAAATAAAAAAGATGTCTTTTTTGCTGTCACTCAGATTCGAACTGTGGTTTAACAGATTTTAGAAGCAGACGATTTCCGTCTGAGCTATTTTTGTTTTGACAGCGGCGGCGAAATTTACCTTTATATTATAGCTATATTTTTTCACTGCCTGAAAACTCACATAAAAAAGTTTTCTATGAAAGAAATCTCGCTAGATCGATTTATCGTCCCCGAATCTACTTACATACTTACTTTTACGGAAATAAATGACGCCATTTCCGAGATTCTAAATACTATACTATACAAATTTTAAAATATACAACAATTGCTCTTTTAGAGGTATTAGATAGATATTGTAATTCGTATACATTAACTATTTAACTAGGTACTATAGGTACTTCTTGTAATTCTACTGTGTGTGAGAAAACATATAACTTTGGTTTTCAAAGAGATTAAAATTGCCAATACGTCGCTGGCTGGTGTGGTGAATATGCCCATACATTCCATTGGGAAGAGTCATATAGCCCAGCAGTGGGTCTCTTAAAAGCTGATGATTTAGTAGAAATTAATAGAAATAACGATAACATATTTTATCTCTTTGTCCTTCTATATGTTTTCTGCTTAGCTGCCAAATTGGCAATTTTAAAACTGTTTCTTTAGATGGCTTAAAATGATTTTCCTTTCCAGACCTATCGTCCATCCCAACTATTTTAAAGACGGGAAGGACACCAACGGAAACCCTGGAGACCGTGTCACCCGCCACAATAGAACCTCCGGTAAACGTCTCCTCATTAAGGACACAAACTACGGAGACGCTGGCGAATACTCTTGCGAAGTCGACGACGGAAAGGGCAAGATTCAGACGTACTCATTAACACTCACTGTAGTGGGTAAGTATCTTCAATCCGTATAAAACATGCTGGTGTTTCGAATTTTGTCTTAAAATCTCTTGAAAATGGTTTTATTGTTTCATTATATATGCTGATAGCTTCTGCAAGCGATTTTCTTCAAATAGTTACGGTTTACGCAGCGGAAGCTCTCAAAAGGAAAAAACACGATTTTGAAACATTCTTCATTGGTGCTTCCTTCCTATTGGTTGTAGCGTGATGATATATAGTATAAGCCTTCCCCGATAAATGCGATATCTAACATGTAGTCCGGTTAAGTTGTTAAGACCTTGCTGGGTCAATAGCGTAGTCAGTTCGAGAAAAAAAAGAGATATCTAACACCGAAAGTTTTTTTAATCGGACCATTAGTTATTGAGATTAGTGCGTTCAAACAAACAAACACTTCAGCCTTTTAATATTACTAGTATAAATACATTAACTGTGTTAAATCTCAATCCTCTAACAACTGGCACTACGAGATATCTCTAACAATCGGTCCTATAGTTTTCTGCCAAGAAAATTATTTAAAGCGCCATCTGTTTGTGACTGTTTTAACTTATAATTAATAACAATAATCAACATTGACAATAATTTAAGCCATAATTGAAGCCATTCATCAAATTATAAATTATTCTATCACACAAGTTGGACCAAATTATGAATAAATGCAATGAAGATCGCTTGATTCGTTTTACAGCTTATCTTGGACAAACATCATGACACTAGATTTTTATACATAAAGATGAGAGTAAAAAAAGTTATATGTCGGATATATCCACTTGAAAGCCTTACTTAATATCAGAGACCACACCGGTCACACATTTGTAGGTGGTAGAGCCACGCTGAAGCTATTACTACTTTCAGCATGAATGGATCGGGTCGTCCGGGGTAGTGCCACCCTCACACAGAAAACCGACTTGGAAGTAACAGTGCTTGCATTACTGCTTTTTGTTCGGTCTGTGAAAGTGCCGGAGGCCCATCTGGCCTTCTCTCATCCTTCCTTCCTTACCCTCCCTCTAACCCCTTCCCCCCAAACACAGGCTGGCAACGCGCTTGGTGTTGCAAGTGTCCATGGGCGGCGGTGATCACTTAACATCAGATGACCCACCTGTTCGTTTGCCTCCTATGACATAAAAAACACTATATCGATTCATTTCTTTCCAAGGTGCACCAAAATTCGAGACAAAACCTGAGAAAGTCATCGTAGCGAAGACTGGACAAGACGTGATTATCCCATGCAAAGTGACTGGTCTGCCGGCTCCCAAGGTCGTTTGGACCCACAACGCCAAACCCCTCAGTGGAGGAAGAGCTGAGGTCACTGAAAAAGGTCTGGTAATCAAGGGTATCCAGAAGAGCGACAAGGGTTACTACGGCTGCAGAGCCACCAACGAGCACGGGGACGAATACGTCGAGACCTTGGTCCAAGTTAATTAAACCTTTTTTAGGAAAAGAACTGTCATAATGTGACGTTAATGACAGTTGTTATATGTATTTGAATTAAATTTCATTGATGGAAAATAAAATGTTAACAATAACCTTTTTTGTTTTTCTTTTTAACGTTCCACCTATTTATGTATCACTAGCCTTTGCCTAGTCCGGTGAAGCTGTTAAGACCTTACTGGGTCAATAGCGTAGACATTTCGAAAAAAAAAATAGCCTTTGCCCGCGACTTTTCCGCATGAAATAGTTACTTTGCGCTAACGCTAACACGCAGCGGAAGCTCTCAAGGAACTCACAAGCGTTCAAAAAAACGATTCTGAGACATTCTTCATTGGTGTACCGCTTTTGTTAGTCTCAGCGTTATAATATATAGCCTATAACCTTCCCCGATAAATTAGCTATATAACACTGAAAGAATTTTTCACATCGAAACTTCCTGAGATTACCCCCTACAACGTCACAAACTCACAATCTCACAAACTTTACCTCTTTCTAATATTACTATAGAATACCTATATAACTGTAAATCCAAAATAAAATTTAAAAAGTAAGTGGAAGGAGACACAAGGGGTGCGGACAGAATTAAAACAAACAACAATGGAATAACTGTGTTCTTTTTCAATGTGTAAATCATTTATAGTCTTCATTATTTGTTTCCTATACTTTGTAAATTTATATTATTAAAATTAACGTGGTTTTCGTATTTAATGGCACTCCGAACAGTAATTATGTACATTCTTATTCAACTTATTAATTAGCCAAACATATGATGGGCTACATAAGCTGACATACGTATTTTAGCAGCGATGTGTGTATTTTTTTATATTACCTACAGCAACGGTGATAATATCCAGAAATTACTCTTGCTCTTGTAAATAAGAAAAATATATATTAAAAATACAGGAAATAGATAAAATATTTACATTGTCACATCCGAGAATAATAATTAGCAAATAATAGACAATATTTGTTTACAGTTTCACTTTGTATTTATTTTAAAAGTTATATAATATTTATTATCTGTATGTATTTTGTTCGTTTTTGTATATATTTATTTTCCTTAAAACTACAAGGTGCCTCCTTTTTTTTCAGATTAATGAGGAAATCATATAACTATCTCATATTATTTAAATTACAAATCCCACAAGAATATTGCTACACATAACTAAATACTAAAAGTTTACACCATTACATTGTAGATGGCGTTATACAATTAAGAGACAAGATACAAAAATGAAATTGTATATAAAAAACAAGCAGTAAGCTATACATACGAAAATAAATCAAGGCGTTGCACATACGTTATAAGTTGTCTTCGAAACTTCTTCTTTTTCTTGTTTTGGCTCCGCAGAAGCACTTGCCAGTGTCAATGTTTTATTTCAATGGATAGTACAATAATATTACAAGCCTCGAGTGATTATTTCAATATTCAGTGTCAATGTTTTCTTTCAATGGACGTTATAGTATAATAATATTACAAGCATCGTGCGATCATTTCAAAAGTCTAACAAGATGGTGGATCCCTTGTTAGACTTTCCAGGGAGTTTTTGTGGCATCTTAAAATTTCATGCTCCGTGGTATTATTTTCCATTCACTTCACTTATGCACAAAAAACTAACTATATTATGTAAAACACCACCACATTTACACAATATAGAGTATAATAAGATCCCGCCAAAAACTCTTCGATACTTCTAATGTATTTAATGAATTTATATCATGTATCTTTAAAGTTTTGTATAGAATTTATTAAATAAACGAGTAACGCCATCTTGTTTGTAAAGTTCTAACACCATGTGAATGACTTACGAATCATTTTAATAGTTGCACTTAATTATAATAGATGGCAGATTTAAGTGTTAGCAATAATAAGTATTGTAGGTGGTAGAGCCACCCTGAAGCTATTACTTGCATCAGCATGAATGGATCGTCTCGTTCCCGATACTACCACCAGATTTTTTTTTTATTTTTTATATCAAAGGAGGCAAACGAACTGGTGGGTCACGTGATGTTAAGTGATCACCACCGTCCATAGACACTAGCGACATCAGGGACGTCGCAAGTGTGTTGCTAGCTTGCATATGGGAGAAGGGGGAGGGGAAGGAAAAGGAGAGCAGGAAAGAGGTAGGGACGTGGGCCTCCAGCTCTCTCACTGACCGAACGAAACACAACAATGCAAGCATTGTTATTTCACGTTATCTGTGAGAGGGGTGGTACTACCCTGGAGGAGCCGACCCATTCATGCTGAAACCAAAAATAGGTTCAGCGGGGCTCTACCACCTATAAAATCCACAGAAACAGGTAAAGTACCAGTGCTTGTGTTGTTGCGTTTCGATCAGTCAGTGAAAACCTCACACAAAAGGCTCACCTTTCCTCACCTTTTTCTTTACCACTTTCCTTTTTCGCACCAATAAAGGCTGGCAACGCACTTACGACTCCTCTGGTATTGCTGGTGTCTATAGACTGTAATGATCACTTAACATCAGGAGACCCCACCGGTTCGTTTGCAACCTGAAATAAAAAAATAGATCAAAATAGATCAAAGCAGCAAATATAAGCAAGTAAGATAAAGTGCTGGTTGAATAAACCATAACATACTGCTACGTCTTTTCCTAAAGGCCGCCTAACTCGAGTTGAACATCTGTCACCAGGTGTTGGTGTATTCGACGATCACGGTGGCGCAAGGTCATCATTGACCTGAGGCCGCCGTAAAAGCCTGCGGGTGATGGACGCGGGCATGTCCGTCACCCAGGCAGTTATTCTGCACAGGCCCGTATGGTTGAGGCGCGTTGTGCCGATGCGCCTCCCACGGTCGTCGGTGAGGACAACTCTCGCCATACCCTGAGAGGTCTACCATCTTGACCCCTCGACCACGAAGAGGCCTCTGATGAGGGCCGTCACCGACGGAAAAAAGACGCATTGCCAGTCGGCAGCTCCTGCTCCCCGGCCTATAGGTGAGTGAAGGCACCATGGGGTATTAGTCCGTACAAGTCAGACATAACCCACTCTCAGCTGCCCGGCTAGGGTGGGTATTCGTATGAATTTCCCCATGTAAAAAGGTGTTGGTGTATTCCGGGACACGCTTTGAACCAAGTAGAGAAGAAACTTCACATTTCAAATTAAATGGTTAGTTTTATGTATTTCCCATATTTCTCATTTAATTTAAATTCTATGATACTATTTTGTAGGTGGTAGAGTCCCGCTGAAGCTATTTTTGGTTTCAGCATGAATGGGTTAGCTCCTCCGGGGTAGTACCACCCCTTTCACAGATTACCGACGTGAAATAACAGTGCTTGCATTGTGTTTCGTAAGGTCAGTGAGAGAGCCGGAGGCTCACGTCCCTTCCTCTTTCCTGCTTTCCCTTTCCTTCCCCTGCCCCTTCTCCCATATACAGGCTGGCAACGCACTTGCGACGTCCCTGATGTCGTTAGTGTCTATGGACGGTGGTGATCACGTAACATCACGTGACCCACCAGTTCGTTTGCCTCCTTTGATATAAAAAAAGCTCTCAAGTGGAAAAACATCCTGATTTTGAAACATTCTTTATTTGTGCTCCACTCCAATTGATCTTAGCGTGATGATATATAACTTATAGCCTTCCTCAATTAATTAGCTATATAAAACTGAAAGAATTTTTCAAATCGTACCAGTAGATCCTGAGATTACCCCTTTTTTTTTTTTTTTTTTACGTGGGGAAATCCCTTATGGATATCCACCCTCCCGGGGGAGAGAGTGGGATATGTCCGACTCGCACGGACTAAAACCCCACGGTGTACCGACAGACCGTGATGTTGGGGCGGCAAGGGATCGTTCTATGCTATTCCCCTTGTATAGCCGCCCCAACGGTCCACCCGGCGGAAGGTAGCCGCCGGGCTCCTACCTATCGAGAGGCAGCTGGGCACACACCAGCTGCCCCCCCACGTCCGCCAGACCTGTGCAATGAGGGGATGAGCCCCCCGACTACATCCCCTCAGGTCCGGCTACGGTGGCAGGAGGAGTTGGGCAAAGCGCCGCCTCCTCCTGCCGGTCCTCTGACGGCGAAGACGCCCACTGAGTGGGTCCGCCTCGCGTGCCCTCTCCGCCGCCTCCTTTTGCGAGATGACTTCCTCGCAAAAGGAGGCCACTGCTCGCCATGCCTGCTCGCTGCCGAGCATGGACAGAACCACGCTCGGCAGCGACAAATCCTCTCCTACCGCCACCGCCAGAGTGCGGCGCTCCACCTCCCATG
>JACEII010000127.1:845574-899158 GCA_014332785.1 Antheraea mylitta | reverse complement strand
AACACCTGTGCCAGGGAAGCCCTCGACTACGTTCAGACGTGGGGTGTTAGGAACAAATTGAAGTTCGCCCCACATAAAACTAAGGCGATGGTAGTTACTAACCGACTTAAATACGACACCCCACGTCTGAACGTAGTCGAGGGCTTCCCTGGCACAGGTGTTAATATGCGGCGTCTCCCCGCTAAAAACGAGGACGACGTCGTCCGCAAAAGCTTGTGCATGGTGGCCCATGCGTTCGAGGTCCCTCAACAGAGGGTCGATAAGGAGGTTCCACAAAATGGGTCCCCCTATCGATCCCTGNACGTGGGGGTTAAACCCGGAGATTATCAGCATCATCTACACGGCAGCAGTGGAACCGGTGATTTTGTACGCGGCGGCGGCCTGGGCGAAGTCCGCTGCGAAACTTGTTTCTAGGAAACAATTTAACACGGTGCAAAGGGGCTTCGCCCAGAAAATATGCCGCGCGTACCGAACAGTTTCGCTAAACGCAGCCTTAGCACTCTCTGGTGTACTGCCTCTTGACCTCCGGGTCAAAGAGGCTGCTGCGATCTTTGAGGCACGGAGGGGAAGAGGAGAGCATGCCTACGGAGACTTGGAGGTCGAGAGGGAGTTACGCTATGGAGAAACCCCACACCCAGCAAATAAACTCCATATGGAGTATCAACATCTGGAGAGCCAGGAGCAGATCGACATCCTGAGCCTGGAGTACAAGGTGTACACGGACGGCAGCAAAATCGAGGACAAAGTCGGTGCCGCGGTTTCCCTCTGGAAACACGACCTCGAAGTTGAGGCCAAGAAATTTAAGCTGTCGTCCCACTGTACGGTATTCCAGGCCGAGCTCCTGGCTCTGCGAAACGCAACAGTGGCAGTCCTGGCCAAAACTGGATATTCCTTTGGGATATTCAGTGATGCCAGGGCTGCCCTGGATACAGTGTGTAGCAGTGAGACGAAACACCAGCTCGCCATCCAGACGCAAGAAAACCTAAGCCGAGCACTAACACAAGGAAAAGTAGTCTCACTGTTTTGGGTTAAGGCCCATGTAGGGATACTCGGGAACGAGAGAGCTGACGAGCTGGCCAAGAACGCAGCGCTAAAAATTAAGACCAAGCCCGTGTATGAACAGTGCCCAATCTCGTACCTGAAAAGACAAATTCGGCAAGAAACCCTTGAAGGATGGAACAGAAGATACACAGAGGGAGAAACAGCATCCGGTACCAAGATATTCTTGCCCGATATTTACTCTGCTCATAATTTTAAAAAGAAAACGACCTCGAACTTCCACCTCACGCAGCTGCTCACGGGACACGGCGGGTTCTCAGAATACCTGCATCGTTTTGGGTGCAAGGAGAGCCCGTCGTGCATCTGCGACCCCAATAAAACGGAAAACATCATCCATCTCCTGGTCGAATGTCCAGTATATGGAAAAGAGAGGAATGATATAGAGATAAAAACAGGCATGAAAATGGAGAAAACAAATTTAGAACAATTTATTAAAGACATAGAATATAGAGACTATTTCATTGAATACGGTGTCAAAATTGTGAAATCTACAAACATTAGGAACAAATAATATATACCAAGTAAAATTTAAGTTCACGGATACATAGAATAGTCAAAAATAGAACAAATAACAATATTAGAAACTAAAATATGATATAAAAAGTGAAATCTTGAAAATGACAACATCAACAAAATGGCAATCAAAAATGGCAAAGAAAATATATACATGGATGACTCAATGTCCCCGACATATACTCGTCGGGGGAAAGCGCAATTACAAAAAAAAAAAAAAAAAAAAAAAAAAAAAAAAAAAAAAAAANCTACCTACCTACCTACCTACCTACCTACCTACCTACCTACCTACCTACCTATTTTAAATATGCTTATCCGATCAATAATCAGGGATTCGTGAACTTTTGGCGAAAGTTGTTGCAAGTCAATACAAAGTCAGATATAATCCAATGCCAAGGAGTGAAATCTGTCGGTATCATACATTAATCGGTGATCATTACAAACTATTATATATTTATTATATATATATTTAATAGTATATTTATCGCCTGGTAAATAATATTAGCATTTAATGTGCTAAGAGAAAGTAGCAATAATTCGCATCTTATTTTTTTTCTCACACTGATTACGCTATTGGCCTTTATTTTTTTGGCCTTTACAGCTTCACCGGACTACTAAGGCGAGCACTTAAGGCTGAAAGACGCAAAATCGGCCGAGTGCGATTTTGTTTGTGGTAACTAGCTCAAGGGTGCTCGGCATACCGCGGGTTGGCCGTTACCTAGAAAAACCCGACCTGTCCTACCTAAACTATGCTAAGTGTATGTAAATGTATCCATTTTTGGATTTTACAATTAAAAATTGCATGATACAAAATGAATTCGGAAAGAGACAACTAAACCTACTCTATTCAGTTCGGTAAGGGAAAATAAGGAAACCCTTCCACCAGATGTGTAAGGTGCATGTCTGATTAACTATGTATCTGTAAAATCGATGTGGTGTGTACTGTATCGCGACCGGCGCCGGCGCCGGGAACTAAAATTAAAAAAATGATATTGTTTGACGATTTTAGGGGAAGATAGACGTAAACGCGAGTTTACTCTATCTTATATTGAGAATAATAATTATTATTATTTAGAAACGGCGGCGTGCGCGAGCCGTTGGATTGTAGCCACGATGGCGGGAAATTTCGCGATCGCGCGAATGGGGCCCTGTTCCGAGATCGCATGAAAAACTAAGAGCTGGGGGGACCAGTCCATGCCGGAAAGAATGATTGCGGTTTCGGCCTGTGAAGGCTTCGCTACCTGAAGTCTTGGGTCAAGTCGCTCTGCGATCTGAGGCGTCCACGGGACCTGAGGGGCCCGCGCAGGTAGGGGAGTCGCGTGCGACGCGTGTGCGTGCACTGCCGGTGCGCGAGATGCGCGCGGCATGCTCGGAAAAGCCTCTTTACTGTAACTGATAGCTGATAACTGAGTTTTTAAGTCCCGATTTTTACATTAGGCGGGATTGGATTCCAGGTGATACAGAGGAATCAAATTTTGCTTAATGCCTAGAATGAACATGCACTGTTGCATGGTAGCAGATACAAACTGAACTCCATTGTCGGAAATGACTCTACGAGGAAAACCGTATCTCAAGAAATATTCATTAATGAGTGTCTGAGCACAAGTCTCAGCACTTGCATCTTTTAACACGAATAGGTCTACCCATCTGGTAGCAGTATCCTCTATTCATAAAACCCATTTTTGTCCTTTCTCACCTTCAGGTAATGGACCAATCAAATCAACAGCGAGAACTTCACCGCGTTGACTGAGAATCGGAGTCTGTAATAAACCAGGAGGTTTTTGGTTATTAATTTTATAACGCTGACATTCATGACAATTTCTCAAATAATCAGCAATATGAGGAAGAGGGTAAGAATCACTCTTAGTTATTGATTTAATCTGCCATAGTCAACACAGAAGCGAACAGTATTATCCTTCTTAGGAACTAAAACAGCAGGAGAGGTCTAGCCAGACTCACACTCCTCAATTATCCCATCTTGGAGCATTTTCTCAATTTCAGATTTCATTAGCTCCTTTTTAGCCGGAGTAAGTCGGTAAGGTGGGACAGACACTGGTGGATGATCACCTGTGTCTATGTGGTATTCTGCATAGGGAGTTGGTACTCCCCCTGGACGGAAGATGTCATCATTCTTCTCCAATAAATTCATTATTAAGAGCATCAGAAAATATAATAAAATCAATTGTTACACACCTACTTTCTTTTATTTTCACTTTAAGATTTATACTAAGTACTCTCCGTACTTGAACTGACCCATCGGCAAGCTTGACACGCATAGTGGACTCAATAAAGTTTAAATTATGTTTTTGAAGTAAAGCATATAATTAACTACCGGCCACACTACGTTTAGCTGCTGTATCAATAAGAACTATGCCGGATATTCCTAATATTTCTATACATAATATAGAACGACTAATTACTTGGGACTGTATACTATCAATACCTATAACCATAGAATCAAAACTCGTTGAATTAATATTTTGTAAACAATTAAGTAACTGATCGGTAGTATTATTAGCAAGTGATTGATGACTCACCTGGATCGTCGACTTACTGTTCTCAGATAATTTGGAAGGGGAGACGTTATTTAATTTACTTCCGCAATCTAACGAACAAAAATCCGCGTTGCACTTAGTGCATTGAGAACGGACTACACGCTTAGCACCCGGTGTGGTGCTGTAAAGCGGCCATAATGGCGGCTACGTTGTCAGTCGAAATTCCCGTAGGAACGGCATCGGTATCTTCATTAGAGCCCGCTGATCTGCTTTTTCGTAAGCGTAGCATGTTATTATATTAGACGAAAATGTGCACGAACTTCGTACAGTAAAATTACCTACTGTACGGTAATGACGCTTCACTGTTGGGCAGCCAATTTTAATGGGTTTTTGTGTGGGTTCCAGCGTAAACAGTACGTAGGTAATTTCTATACATTTATTGTCACTACTACACGGTTACACAGAACATTACAAGGTAAGAACAGAATGGCGAACACTTTTATGAATATTTATGAACACAGTTTTAATGGCGCGCGGCGCATACTCTTGCTTGTTCTTAGCGTCTCGGAAACAGGAAGTCGCGGTTTGCGCATACGCGGTGAATCCCGGAGGGTGCCCGGGGTTGCCGCGTTACATAGTTTTATTTATTACGTCAGGAATTTATATGTATATATTAAGCTTATTATGCTTTTACTACGTGAACTTATAACTGAATTATTAGGTATTTTTATTGTAAAATAATTTCAGTGTGCATTACACCATTAAACACTTAATAATTTAGACAAAAGAATATGATAGCGTTAATTTCTTGGCCATTTAAATCCATTATTTGTCCGCTTTATTAATTTTATATCAACTTACTGTAAGAAAATACTAGCTAAAGGTTTAACCCCAATATAAGAACAATACAAATCACTTCAGATGTACTAAAGAAAAATTAGACTAGATTGCCAAACGGAGAAAACATTTTCTTTTCGTCTAAATACATGGCAACCTTGTTACTCACGTTATATTCTTAAAAATTACTTATAGAAGTAACAAAGCTGAGAGCAATCTGAATCTTGAAGTGTAAGCGATTCCATAATTTTATGTTGATACCAAGTAATTTATAAATACGTTGTGTAATTATAAATTTCTTGGTTGATATTCATTTGAATAAAGGTAACAATTCCATGACTTTACAAAATCTTTTCACTGAAGCGGTTTTTTCTATAGTAATCGGTAACACAAGAAGATTGTAACAATGTGATTACAAGAAGGATTATCATATTTTGAAGAGAAATCTTTTTTGTATATAAACTTGACATAGTCGATAACTGTATGTATCTCCGTTCCCAACAGCACTAGTGACAAAACTACATGACAGTTGATGACTGTCACCTACGTCTATACTCGTAAACAATTATATAGGTATTTAAAAAAAACAAGATAATGGTGTGTATGATATATCCAGAACCTATTTTGTGTTGATTGTGTAGATAAGAATTTTGTAAAGCGAGATTCTTTAAATCATTTTTTGCGTTGTAAAATCATATATATATATATATATATAGTTACTGCAATGTGTCTGATAAGAAAGTACAAAAACAAATAATGGCCCAAACCGAAAAATTGACACTCGTCAATATGATGCTGATAAACCGGCAACAGTGTCTGAACGATAATTGCCAATATAAATAAATTAAATTTTGCGATCCAATATATTGTGCAGTATTTGAATGCAAGAGACGATTTACTTCTAACCCTAACAATACTACTTATCCTATGTTTTTAATGAAAACTAATTTTAAATTATTCTAATTGTATCGTAACCCTTAAAAGCATGGTTTTTCCTTCTTAAATACCATAAATTGAAATAGGTAGACAATTAAACAGATTAAGGGAAAAAAGTATATTTTTATAAAAAAGCACTGATGTAAATTTATATCAGTATGCATTACGATTACTATTAATAATGTAAACTAAGTACAATTCTACTATTGTCTTCGAATTAGGCTTACTGCAGTGTATGAAAATCTTTGAAAAAAATATTTTTTGTTTTAGACACGACGGTATATTACATTTGGTATACGACCATTGTGTGGTACTCTTACAATTGGGCATCTTGCACCATAATCGATTGGCAAATACAGGCCATTGATCAAACCATCGACACGCACATTTTTTGATGGAAGAGGATGTTGCAGACTTTTTTATTTGAAGTTCGCATTCTATAGAGAGGAAGTACTAGGGCGCTCTCTTCTATTACCACTACTTATACCTACATTACACAGCGTGTCAGCCAAACAATTACGAAACTCCGAAAGATTAGGCAGTAGCTTTTTTGGGACACATTTAACAGTTAAGTTTTTTTTCATAAGCACCCAAGAGTTGATTACAGTGAGGTACAGTAAATGGTAAACCAACCGTAAATACCATTTTCAGCTCTTCACTTAAATCCGACAAAGTACTAAAGAGCTATCCCTCAGATCGATTCCGCCTTTATGCATATTGTATTCTTGCACAATTTTGGGACAAGGGATGTCAATTTTTTGTTTAGTGTTCTTACCGTATCTTGATACTTTTCCAACACGTTCGGCACCAAAGTAAGTACATAAAAGAGTGACGACTTTATTATCTTTCCACACAGTAGACTTTTCTACTCCATGTGAACGGGAAACGCGTTTCTCATATGTACATCTCAGAAAAGTTTTCATAAGTTTATTTTATCATATATACATATACATATAATCACGCCTCTTTCCCGGCGGGGTAGGCAGAGACCACGTCCTTCCACCTGCTACGGTCCTGGCACACATCTTTCGCTTCTTCAACGTTCATCAGTCTTCTCATGCATGTTCGTCGGTTTAGAGTTCTCTTGACCCGACCTTTCTTCAGAATGTCCCCGATTTGATCGAGGAACGTTCGTCTGGGCCTTCCTCTTCCAACGTTCCCATTCATACTCGCCTTATAAATTTGCCTAGTCATTCTTCTCTCGTTCATCCTCTCTACGTGCCCAAACCATCTGATCATCCCTTTTTCAACTCGTGTCAGTACATCTTCTTTTACACCACATCGTTCTCTTATCACACTATTTTTTATTCTGTCACACAGTGTTACCCCTTTTTTTTTTTTTTTTATTAACGTGGGGAAATCCCTAACGGATACCCACCCTCCCGGGGGAGAGGGTGGGTTATGTCCGACTCGCACGGACTAAAACCCCACGGTGTACCGTCGGCCGCATGTTAGGGGCGGCCAGGGAACGTTCTAGCTTTCTTCCTGAAACCGCCCCTGCGGCAGCCTGGCTAGTTGGCAGCCTGGCTAGTTACACAGTGTTACCCCTAACATACTTCTTAACGCTCTCATTTCTACTGCATCTAACATACTTCTTAACGCTCTCATTTCTACTGCATTTATTCTACTTTCATGCTTTTTCTGCCACACCCAACTTTCATTACCGTACATGAGTGTTGGAACCAACACATCTCTATGCACAGCCAGACGAGCCCTCATAGAGATTTTCTGGCTGTTCATAAAGGTGCGCAACGCTCCATTCACCATGTTACCAGCATTTACTCTCCTTTCAATATCACTGTGACACCTTCCATCCCTACTAAACATCGATCCCAGGTATACAAACTCATTCACTTGCTCAAGTTGATCGCCCCCAACCCTAATACATACTTCTGTCGTTCTCTCTTCCTTCTCAAACACCAAAACTTTCGTCTTCTTGACGTTCACTTTCATTCCCTTCCTTTCCAGAGCTTCATTCATAACAGTCATTATCATCTGTAAATCCTCAGCCGACGATGCAAGTAACACTTGGTCATCGGCGTAAAGAAGACACTTGACGAGTAGCTCATTCATTTTCAGTCCACAATCTCTCTCTTTCAATTCTGTCAGACAGTTGTCCATAAAAAGGTTGAACAACCACGGAGACGCTACACATCCTTGTCTAACACCCCTTCGGATCTTAAACCATTCAGTGAAAGTTCCGTTAATTCTGACACAAGCACTGGAATTCTCATAGAGAGATTTCAATGCTCGTATCAGATCGCTACTCACCCCAGGCATAGACAATGCCGACCACAACTCATTCCTCACCACTTTGTCGTAGGCCTTTTCCATGTCTACAAATGCACAATAGACTTTTTGGTTTGTTGCCAAAACTTTTTCTACTATACACCGTAAGGAGAAGACCTGATCCGTACATCCCATTCCCTTCCTAAATCCCGCTTGTACATCCCATATTCTTTCATCAGTTTCTAACATAACTCTTTCAATAATAATTGAAAGAGTTATGTTAGAAACTATTACTTTAGCATACAGTTTGCCGACAACACTGAGAAGGCTAATTCCGCGGTAGTTTTTACAGTCTTGTTGTGACCCTTTTCCCTTGTACAATAGCACTATCACAGCCTTGCACCAATCTGCCGGTACCCGACCGTTCCTCCAACATAAGTTGAAAAGGCAGTACAACTGACTGGCTACCACCCCCTGTCCAGCCTTCAGCATTTCGACAAATATCCTATCATATCCCGCAGCTTTACCTGATTTTATGCCTTTCAATGCTTTCATAATCTCTTCCATACTAATATCACTTTCAGGTTCACTTTCGCTCACTTCAAGAGGAGGTGTTTTTACCTTCTCTTCTCTTTCAAACAAATTTTCGAAATAATCCTTCCATCTCTTCAACATACATTCTGCTCCTATTATAACATTACCATTCTTGTCTCTAATCTTAGATAGCTCAGAGTTCGCAGTTTTCCCTCGGGTCAGTCTAATTGACTTCCAGAATAATTTAATATTATTCTGTAAATTATCAGAAAGCCTTCTGTCATACTCCTCCTTTCGTTCTTCTTTCTTCTTACTGACAATTTCCTTCACTACCCCTTTTATATTTTTATAAACCTTTCTTACATCATCCACATACTCTTGCGTTGCCTTTTGCACTCTTTGATTAGCCTTTGCTGCTAACCAATCCAGCCACGCTTTCTTCTTTTCAGACACAGCTCGTTGGACCTCCTTATCCACCCACTCGTTCTTCTGCATTTTTCCTTTTCTTCTTTTAGCAGTGCCACATCCACTACACCTTCCTTAAAAACCTTCCAAAAATTTTCTATCTTACATTCCTCATCCAAACCAGGTAATCTTTCTTTCAACCTTTTAATGTACTCATCTTTCACTTCACCCTCCTGCAAACTTTCTACTTTCACACGTTCTAGCTCAGTTTCTGGTACCGATACTCTGTGTCGCCATCGTTTGAAAAGACCCCTTATCCTTGATAACACCAAAAAGTGATCTGTGTCAATACTGACACCGCGGTACGCTCGAGTATCTAACAGTTGCCCTTTCAGTCTTTGATCTACAATAACAAAATCTATCATACTTCTTAGACCACCTTCATCCCTTGTATACATATGAACTCCCTTATGAGCAAACATTGTATTCGCCACTGAGAGATTCCATTCCAAACACACCTCAAGCAGACTTTTACCATTTTCATTAATCCTTTCATCACCAAACGTACCTAGAACATTTTCATAACCATCACGCTTCACACCTACCCATCCATTAAAGTCTCCCAACATAACAATTCTTTCATTAGTTTTACAATTTCTTAGGACTTCTCTAAGGCTATTCCAGAACTCCTCTCGTTCCTTTTTATCGTTTATAGACCCACTCCTACCTAGGTCCGTAGGTGCATATACGCCCAGGACGAAAATACGTGTGAGCCCGACTTTTAGCTTAATCCAGAGGAGTCTAGGGCTTACACAATCATACTCAGTCACACAATCATTCATTCGCGTAGACAGAATGACACCGACACCCTGGCAGCCTCTTTTGGTACTGGAAACACCAGACCAATACGCCGTATAGGGTCCATGATTTGTGGTGTCACATCCCTTACGCTTCGTCTCATTCACGCACAGAATATCAATCCTCCTCTCATCCATCATTTGACATACTTCATCTATTTTCTCATTCAATCCTCCTCTAACATTCAAGGTAGCAAAGCGGCTCTCCGCAGTCCGCTTTTCGCCTCCGCCGGGAAAGAGACGTGATGGGTTTCGTTGGTATAGCTCTCGCCAAACGTACGACGTTTTTTGTTATTGCGAGATCAGGGTCATCGGCTGGTTTGTCTTTTTTTTTCTTTTCCAGAATAGACCGCAAATCTGTAAGCGTACCCCATAAAATTACAGACAACAAAAAGCTTATAACCCCATTTGTGAGGCTTATTTGGTAAATATTGCTTTAGGAAATGTGCAAGTTTAGTTGAAATCTGTTCATAGTATCCACCAAAATGAAATTACAATTTTACCGCAAAAGTGTGTATTTGTAAGTGGCGCGCCAAGCTATGAAATTATGAAAATTAAAAAGTGAATTGCCATATCATGAAAGCTCGCGTTCAAAAACCAAGATAGATATTTTTAGCATTTAATAAAAGTAAAAAGTACCGTTTTTGACCTTTAGAAATTATGTAAAGGAAGAAAACACTGATGTATATATACATCACATGCATTTAAGGGTTAATAATCGCGTGGTAAATTTAGTCCTGATATCAATCACACAGTGAATGCAGTCCAACTGATGTACCATTCGTTATATCTACTTGTACCTGAAACAAATTGCAGCTGTTCTCACGTCGTATTCTGTTCTGAATAGTGTGGCTGATGATTCACATTCATATATAAGTCATTCCAACAATTCTGTCCTGAAGAGTATTAAAGTGTTTAGATGCTGTTTTTAGATAACACTGGAATATTGTGAAGGTATTTTAATTAATTTAGTGCATAAAGTAACTATATTTAATTAGTTTAATAATTTAGTTATTTTTTATTTATTAGTGTGTTATTATTTACTTCGCGTTTTTTTGAATGAGAGTTGTTTTTAAATGTAACTATTCAGTAATGTGTTCATTTGTAATATTGAGACTTGGCATATTAAAACCAGAGTCAAGTAGTATTGATGATAATTAAAATTGTATCAAAGATATTCGTAATGCTAATTAGTTTATAGGAGGTAAGTGCAGTGTCAATTTAAAAATACATGAAGAATAATTAAACTTTTATTAGAAAAACAACAAATATTTATATTTTTACACAGTAATACAAAAATATGTTATTAATATTTGATTTAGCTCGGTGAAGTTGCTGCATTGGAATGAAGCGTGAGTTTTCAGTGAATATTGAGGGGGTTTCAACTGAATAAAAGTTAGCGGAGGCGGTTTCGGCCGTCATGAATAATTTATTGAAAATATATGCGTGTACAGAGCTAGGCGAGCCGGTGCGGGTAGGGGTGCGGCGGGTGCGGCGGGTGCGATGGCGGCGGCGGCGCGGCGTAGGGGCGCATGAGCGAGTGGTAGAGGTTGAGCGCGTCGACGAGATCGGCGCTGAGCTGCGTGAGGCGCGCGTGTCGCGAGTCCGCGCGCTCCAGAGCCGCGTCCACCAGCGCGCCTTGCGACAGCGCGCGTCTCTCCCGCGCCCGCAACCGCGCCTCCGCCTCCGCGCTCGACGCACCGCAAGGGTCCGCCTCGTGCAGCAGCGCCAGCGCCGCGTCCAGCGCCTGCTCGTCTATGCGGTCGGCGAGCGTGTCGGCGCCCGCGTCGGCGGCGCTCGCGTCGGCGACCGCGTCGGCCCCCGTGTCGGCGAACGCGTCGGCGAGCGCGTCGGCGGGGGCGGCGCTCGACTCGTCCGTCACGAAGTTGGAGGGGAAGAGTCCTTCGCCGCGCTCGTTGTAGCCCTTCCACCAGTTCGGATCGCTCGAATCGGTCACGTGCACTGTAAATTGACCGAAAACACATTCTTACTTAACAACATAAGTACATCGATTTATTAAAGTACTACCTAAAATAACGTTATCGAGTAATTTTATTTACCTATATACCTAGTCTGGCCACAAATACTGTTACAATTAAAAATGTTACATTTAAATTTGGAATCAAATATAATATCAAAATGACATTTTTTAAATTATTGCACATGGATATGTACCCAATACTGATAACAAAAATATAATTTCTGAAATATTTGTCGGTTTGTTTGTCCAACGAAACGGCTCGACCGATTTTGACGGGATTTTCACTGGCAGATAGTTGAAATTACAGCGAGTGACATAGGCTACTCTAATCTATCCCGGCTTCACTCGCAGTGCTTCCTCCAAAACGCATGGACCTGGTCTTAGTGGCAAATAACTGAGAAAGTAATTCGGATTATTCTATCTTCATCCGTATGAAATTTAACAAGATTTCATGAGTTCAACTCATTTTATATTTTTAATTAGAGAAATGATTATCAACTTATCGTTTACAAGTCAACATATTATAATTGATAGTAATGTTGAAGATAGAAGAGGTCTTTGTAATAAGATCATAGACCATAGACATATTACATTAAGAATTCCGTAATTTCTTGCGAAAGAGACAGACAGATAATGTTTTTAAGTAATTGTTTCAATAGTTCCTACAGTATAAGTGAGCACTGAGGTAGTTTTATGGTGGGCTAAAGTTCCAAATACGTTGCTAATGCAATAGTATTAGGGGTAAACCTCATTTGACATACATGATACTTAATAGTTAAATGAAATCACAATAATAAACAAACAAATATGTAAAATAAAAAAATACTCAATAATTGCTCACAGATAGGATTTCTGACGTACACAATAAATATAACGAAAGCAAAAAAAAAGGTGCGGATCAAGAGTCTCCAGAATAGAAGAAAAAAAATGTA
The DNA here is from genome assembly GCA_014332785.1 of Antheraea mylitta. Classification (NCBI taxonomy): domain Eukaryota; kingdom Metazoa; phylum Arthropoda; class Insecta; order Lepidoptera; family Saturniidae; genus Antheraea; species Antheraea mylitta. Next base: position 886,380 of record JACEII010000127.1, on the reverse strand, counting down.
CATGATACATGTTACAGTAGGTGGTGTGCGAGTCCTACATACAAGCATTAAAATAGTATTTCTATAGTTGTACATATTCTCATAATTTTATAGTTCTATATTATAATCTATTCTATAATAAAACTGTAACAAGTCGAAATCTGTACAATAAATATTTTTTGAAAGTTTTAATCAGGATAGATTGTGTTATCGATATAGAAGCCGAAAGTAATATTTTTACAATTTTTGTCTGTCTGTCTGTCCCTGTGAACACGTATCACTCTGAAAGTACTGAACCAATTTTGATGAAACTTGACACAACGATAACTAATATTAGAAGATTACATTACTTTTTCTATCTTATACCTTTAAACGAGCAATTCTTGTATATTTTTATATATTCAGGATCTCGGGAATGGCGTCAGCGATTTCCGTGAAACTTAGTATGTAGGTAGTTCTGGAGACGATAAATCGTAGTCTGGTGAAGCTGTTAAGACCTTGCTAGGTCAATAGCGTAGTCGGTTCGAGAAAAAAAGGGACGATAAATCGATCTAGCTAGATTTCATTCATAGAAAACTTCTATCTGAGTTTTGACTTAATAACTGACATATCAACGCAGAGCCTAAACTATAAGGGTTATAAACTTGAAAATTTGCACAGAGGTTCCTTTTATAACGTAGGGTGTACTAAGAAAGGATTTTTGAAAATTCACCTCCTAATGGGGTAAAACGTAGGTGCAAAGTTAGTATGAGACTTTGCCATTTTTGATTTGAAATGGCCAGTACTGCAGAGCGGCAATTTCATAGGTAAAGGCTTATTATACATATAATAAAAATGAAGTGTCTGTATGTAATATAAAAAAAATAGCTATAAATTGCATGACATAAAGTGATTTTTAGTATAAAAGATAAAATATGACTTGGATTGGCATTTTTTTAAAATTTCTTATAGACTAACACATCTTTTTCTCTTTTCTACTTAAGTGTCCTTTAAGACATTCTTTTTATATATTTCAGTAGGTATAGCCAACATCGACTATGTATCAAAATGAAAAATATTGTTTATAACAAATTTCAATTAATTACTAGCAATATTGTTGGTAAAATCATGCGGGAAATAAAATGGGAAAGCAGAAGTCATGACATTTACACTGGTCCGGTAAAGTGTGGAGTGTCGGGTGAGCGCGTGTGTGTGAAGACACGACTCACCTGTCTCGCCCGCCAGGAACGTCAGCTCGTTATCCTCCGCCGCCTCGAAGTCGTAGAGCGCGCGGACGCGACGAGCCGCCGCCGCCGTCACCGTCGCCCCCTCCGCCGCCTCCACGCGCGGGTACAGCGCGCCTCCGCCTCCGCCCCCCGCGCCTCCACCGCCCCCACCGCCCCCCGCCGACGCCGTCTCGCGCAGCGACAGTGCGATGGCGCGCGCCAGCTCGTCGCGCTCGCGCTGCGCGGCGGCCGCGGTGCTGGCGGAGGCGGAGGCGGGGGCGGGGGCGGAGGCGGAGGCGGGCGCGGCGGAGGGAGCGGCGCCGGGCTCGTCGGCGCGGAGGCGCGCGTGCAGGGCGGGGATGAGGTCGAGCTGAGGGTCGTCGCGGAACTCGCCCTCGGCCCACTTGCGGAGGAGCGCGCGGAGGCGGGCGGCGACGGGGGGCTGCGCGCGCGCGAGGAGGCGCCGGAACTCGGTCTCGAAGTCGCGCGAGGCGACCTCGAGATGGAAGGCGCGGCCGCAGTTGGCGACGCAGGCGTCGAGGAGGGTGGCGGCGTGCACCTGCACGTGCGGATCGGGATGCGCGAGACGACGCAGGACGGCGCGGAGACACTCCTTGCTGCTCTGCGCGCTGGCGCCGGCGCGGTCGCAGATCTCCATGATGAGTCCCCACTCCTCGCTCGTGTTGTTCTCGCTGGTGGCGCGCTCTGCCGGGACCGAACCAACCGTACGTTACCGTCACGCGTCCGCGCTACCTTCTCTTCTACTCTGATTATATATTTATAATTCTCTTGCAACATTAAAACCGCATCATATTTTGTATATACTTATATACAATGTCAACAGTAGAGTAACTACACCGTCTGAAATCCTTAGCAAGTCTATTGAATGGGACGTAAATAGAAGTTTCATGTTGTAATTTCATATAAGTTTCTGAAATATTTACTTCTGAATTCAGTGCCTCATCAGGCTAGTGACCCAAAATATTTTGCCACCTCTGCCACCACATAGTTACGTCACTAAATATACATATATACATTCATCACACCAAAAGTTTATTGAACCTGTTATCAAGAGCATTAATAGTTCAATACAGTATTTAAACATCAAGCAACTTGCACTAAACAGAAAAAAATATATCACAAAAATTATAAATTAACTGTTTCAATAACTAAACCAATAAAATAAATTCCTAAGAATAATCATAATAGTGTATAAATTACACATATAACATGGTAGAAGTGTTAATGAGGACCATTGATGACATAAAGCCACAAACCTTATGACACAACAACAAGATAAGTTCTAATCAGATATAGTAAATAAACTTACTTGTTTTTTAACATTATTGACTATATATAGTTCAATATTTTTATTTTATACTAGCTAACCCAGCAACTTTCCGTCTGCACCAAATCATTATTACGAGTTTCAATTGTATTTTTAAACACAAAAAATCTTTAAAATCCTAAAACCTGATTTAAGCATCATCTGGAGCTTCCAATTGTAAATCTAAACTATCCAAGGACACATCCAAACATATACTCAGTTGCTATGTGATTTTTTTTTAAATAAGTCTAGAACTCGTTCGTAGCATCACCTACTGGGTGCACTTAAGATAAAGACTGACCTACATAATATATTGCCCATAATACACACCATATTATACATTTGTTGCTGATTTTAATTACATTTAATGTTTTATTAATTATTGACAATAAATATTTACTAAAACAGAAAATTACCTATAGCACTATACCTTTCTAATGATTTAAAATATAAAGAGAGAAAAGATATATGTAGTCTCTCAATAGATCGTATTTGTGATGTGGCATGTGTAGAGATGGATAAATTAATCATTCTTTGTATTTATAGACCTCCATCATCAAGTATTCACCAATTCTTACAAAAAATGGAGGAAATTCCTATAAAAATATTTAATAGCAATAAGAAAGTTTTACTCTGTGGTGACTTCAATATAGATATTTTAAACGCGTCGCCAGAGGTCACTATGTTCACATCGTTACTTAGGTCGTTTAATCTGCATCCTCTTTTTAATGAGCCAACCAGATGCACGTCTCAAACTGCATCATGTATTGATAATGTTTTTACTGACTTCAAGACCATTGGCGGTAGTATTGTTACTGGGGTACGGTCTCATCACAAAGGACTCCTTGTTAAAATTAATTGTGATAAACCTAGCAGTGACTATAAGAAAACAACTAGGCTTATATCCAAAACTAGATTAGGTCTTTTAAATCATAATATTGCACAAAATTTATCTTTCAAGACTTTTATTAATCAAGATCCAGATAGTGACTATGACAGCTTATTTAATATCATAAGCACTGAATTTAGTAAACATTGCCCAAGAAAGGTTATTAGTGTAAAGAAAGTAAAAAAATTAGTGAATAGGCAACTACAGGTATTAAAATAAGTAGAGATCGTTTGTATGATCTATATTATAAGAGGTCACTAACAAATAGTGAATCATTTCATGCTTATGTTAGGAATTATTCTAAAATTTTTAAACGTGTTTGTTTAGCTGCCAAAGCAAAATTTTTAGGGAACAAAATTCTCGAGTCTAGAAATAAGACCAAGACTGTCTGGCATATAATAAATAAAGAATTAGAAAAAAATAAAATAAATGATGACTCATTTAATCTAAGTGTCGACGGAGTACGTATTTCAAACAGTTCAGAGGTAGCAACTGTTTTCCAAGATTATTTCACTAATATACCTTCACAAATAACAATGAGTATAACATCATCAGCTCAGGGTGCCGCAGCTCTTTTAAAGAATATGAGTGCACCTACAAATTCAAAATTTAAATTCTCATCTATTAGTGCAGGTGAAATAATAAGGACATTTAAACAATTAAATTTAAAACACACCGTAGACATATGGGGAATGTCGGTAATAGTAATACAGTCCTTAATCATCACTATTTCACCACATTTGGCTAATATAATTAATCAATGTATATTAAAAGGAACCTTCCCTAATCTAATGAAAGTAAGCAAAGTGGTTCCTTTGTTTAAATCAGGTAGCAGAAGTAGTCTTGGAAATTATAGACCTATTTCTGTACTTCCGTCGATAAGTAAATTTTTTGAAAAGATAATGCAATGCTTAAACAATTGGTAGAATATTTTACAGTGCAAAAGTTTCTAGATGGTCGAAAGTTTGGTTTCACAAAATCGAAATCTACTACTGACGCTGGTGTAATAGTGTGCTTGTTCTTAAATTAAAACACTATGGTATTTGTGGATCTTCTCTCGACCTTCTAGTCTCTTATATAAAAGATCGCTGTCAAAAAGTTAACATACATGGGGATCATTTGCGCGAATTGGTGTACCACAGGGGTCTATTTTAGGGCCGTTCTTGTTTTTAATATATATAAACGATCTGCCGCTAGTGGTTAACAACTCTGCTGACATGGTGCTTTTTGCGGATGATACTTCTCTAATATTTAAAGTGAAAAGGATAGATTGAGAGGTTGGGCATCTGAATAATACTTTAAATGAAATTTGTCATTGGTTTGCGTTGAATAATTTATTGTTAAATGCAGATAAAACGAAATGTATAAGATTTACTTTTACCAGATCGAGTTTCTTGCCGGTTCTTCTCGTTGGCTGGGTTGATTCCGAACCGGTGGTAGTTTTTGACGTTCATAAGCTTTTTTTTTTTTTGTCGAACTGACTACGCTATTGACCTAGCAAGGTCTTAACAGCTTCACCGGACTACTAAGGCGAGCGCTTAAGGCACTCAGCCGATTTTATAATGGCAACCAGCTCAAGGGTGCACGGCACACCTCGGCTTGGTTGTTGCCCGTTGCATGCAAAAATCGCGACCTAACTTAGCTAACCTAGTTAACTATTCATATATGTTTGAGTTGGTGAAACGTATATGAGTACCAGCATATCCACCTCAACAACTCCTCCATACATTTTTATCGGAAACTTTGGAGAGTTTTTCAGTTCGCTAAGGGAAAAAAATTTAACAAAAATAACCCTTCCACCAAGATGTGTAGCGTGTAGGCGTGCACGTGTGTGGAGGTGATCGTGTAGTGTTGTAGCAGTGATGTATGAGTGTGTCACCGTATCGCGCAAGCATCGCACTCAAGGGCTCCCTACCGAGGGATCGAACCTAGGCTTGAGCCGCTGCCGTGGGAGGCCTAATCGGGTGGTTAGACGTTCATAAGCGCCTTATTAGGGCCTAAACTAAATAAAGAATTTTTGATTTTGAATTTTCTTTAACTTTGAAAAAAATTTAAAAATCAGATCAGTAGCACCAAGGAATCCCAAAAAACGAAACTTTACCTCTATAACATTAGTATAAATATAACATAGTATGGCAATTGCAAACACCTTAACTAACTATTTTAATCTAGATTCATAAAGGTGAACTCTACTACTTCAAGACTCAACAATATTCAGAAAACTAATTTTATCAAATATTGAAACAACACACATACTCACAGAACTCTAATTGAGATTCACCTTCTACAATGCAATCTAACTATTATATAGTACAGTACATACATCAATAGAATTGTTAGATTATATCAAATCAAATCACACATAAAAATGTCATATTTACATAGCCCAGTTATAATGTACTGTATATTATTATAAGGACTGGCGGTGACAGATCGGTTCAGAACTCAGGGGTATTTTTTTATTTGTTTTTTTTTTTTAAGAAGTATAGGGAGAAGAAATATAGCTTAAATTTTTAGTTAATCTGCCTACTATATATAGCAAAAAGATAAAAATTTGTATTCAATGAAATTCTTGATGGATTTTGGTATTTTTTTATTTGTACTATATATAGCAGGCAAATTAGCTAAACATTTAAGCTATATTTCATATTCTTATCGTTTTGTATTCAGGGAATGAATGAATATGGTATGTTTGGTATTAGATAAAATGTTAAACTACAAATGCATGATTAAAGAATAAACATGTTCACAAAATAATATTACCTATTTTATTTATTTTGTAAATATTTATGTAGTATATCTATGATACTCAGCATCAAGAGACAAGATCAAAGTTATAGCACACACAAAAGATACTATCAGTATTAATTTAATTTGTTCAGTACAATTGAAAATCTAAACATTTACATAAGTTGCTTAATTACACACACAGATATCTCACCACTGATATGTAAGTAATGTAAAATAAGCGAAGCACATTTTAAGAAGGTGCTTCATTAACAAATTATATTCAAAAACTTAAATGTCTTATCAGAATGTTGACAAAAATACCTCTCCTTGATTAAACCACAATAGCGGTTCCCTGAAGAGAGTCCTACTATATAAATATATGTATTTTTTGTCATGACTAAATAAAAAAAAAAAAAAAAGAGATATACAGATAAAGCAACTTTTACAAAATATCAGGGCTGCATTCAAATTCACACTCTGAAATAAGAGTTTAGGGTTGATTAGACGAGCGGGGGAGGGGATTAATTACCCTTCTATAGCACTCCCCTGCCGCGAAAAGAAGTCGTAGCTACTGAGATATTCATAATAAAAGTTTTGAAGTTGTACCACCTCCAAACAATTTTGGTAATGTTGTATATTAACAATTTGGTGATATTTAAGTTAAAAAAAAAAACGGTTAGTACAATACTATGTCTATATACAAGTATATCAAGAAATGATTGCTGGAAAAGTGTATATTTTGTGGAAAAAGTTAATTCTAATTATTTAAAAATATTGTAACAGTAAGTACTAATAAATTATGGTAATTCTGAATATAAAAAGTTGAGTTTTCAACTAAAGAAGTAATAACTTGTATGAATTTGTGTATCTCTACGAAATAAAAAATACATTATTTTTAGAAAAGCATAAATATTGAGAAAAAAAATTAAGATAAACTTCTATCCTCATTTTTACACATTTTTCATAATTCACATTTAAGCTCATAGTAGGTAAAAAAATATTTAATCTAAAACAACAAGGAATTTAACAGATGTTCGTAATACTAACGTACATAAAGGACAAGGACGGAAGAGAAGCTTCACTTCGCTCCAGCCCTATTCCTCAGTTAACCTAACATGACTTAGCCAGATTCGCTATGACTAGTTCACTGGCTTGCAATGCTCTCTCGTCTGCTTTATACGTGGAGAGGCTTTATGATCGTACAAATAACTTAAATTGTATTTTTTTCTATGATTGAGACAGTTGAATTTTGGATTAAACATAGAATAAATAAAACAAAAAATACAAGATTGTGGAAAACATTCCATTTGTCATACAATTAGTTTGTAATACAATTGATTTTCGTGTTTTTTTTTCTAAAATTATAGTGAATAATTATAGAACAACAGTAAATATGTATAAAACAACTAACTTATAGTATTATAGTAAGCCTTAAAAATATGCTATGTAACTTCAAACACATAAAAAAAACTATGTGTCTCCGCACGGCGAAGGGGGTATCTTCTGAAAGGGGGTACCAACCCCTATAAAAAAACAACCCTTTATAGCCCCAAATTCATGATGCGAATTTCGGCTTGGCATTAGAAATTAGGGGTTGGTTCCCTCTTTCATAAGACACCTCCGTCCCCCCGTGAAGACGTGAAGACTCTAGTTTTTTAAAATATATGTTTGAAGTTATGTGCAAGGGAACAAGATTTTTCCTTTACAGGCTCATTTTAAAGTTTTATCATACTATAATTTTGTTGTTTTGTACATATTTATTGTTGTTTTATAATTATTCACTATTATTTTAGAAAGAAAAAAAAAAACAAATAATCAAATATACTTAAATTTTTTGTATGACAAATGGAATGTTTTCAACAATCTTGTATTTTTTGTTTTACTACTACATTTAATCAATAATTCCACTGTCTCAATCACGGAGAAGAATATAATATGTTATTTGTATGATAATAGCGCCTCTACACATAAGACAGGCGAGTGAAGCTTACGAGCAAGTGAACTAGTCCGAGCAAATCTGACTGAGATACATCAGGTTAATAGAGGAATAGAGCTGGAGCGAAGTTCTCTATGTAGGTTAGTACATCAAATTCTTAATTCTATACATAAAATTCTTTGTTGTTTTCGATTAAATATTTTTTTAACCAGTATGAGCTTACATGTGAATAATTTAATGAAAAATATTAAAAAAAAAAAACTAGGACAGAACTTTATTGCATTTTTTTTTCTCAATATTATGCTTCTCCATGAGTAATTTATTCCTTATTGTATATATAGATTCATATAACATATTATCTAATTAGTTGAGAACTCATCCTTTTTTATGCATAATTGCCATAATTATGTAGTTCTGTTACAAGATTTTTAAATACTTAAAATTTATTTTTTCCACAAAATTTATTTCCACAAAAATAGTATAGAGGGGTAGTCAGCTCCCTCCCCATCCCTCTCCCCAACTCTAATTTCAGGATGCGAATTTCTAATGCAGCCCCCGAATTTCTAATGTTAAACCAAAATTTCATTAAATTTACTGCTGTTTTAACAAGTCAACAGATGAGGATGAGAAAGGTTTATCATAGGTATAATAAGTAAAGGGAATTATAATATACTTAAACTATACAAACATTTACAAGGAAGCGACAGCATTATCAGTCAAACGAAAATGAAGCACTCTCAAATGACTCGTTAGCAACTCAAGAACAAAACAATGAAAACAAAAATCCACTACGCTTTGTAATCTGTTCAGTGACAGATGAATCACCATGACTATTGTGTTAGATACGACTTGCCACTACGAATCTAGTAAATTTCCATTTTGAAAAAAGCAGAGCCGCAATTGTGATTATAGTGAGACTATAATTACAGAGGTATTTAATAGAAAATACATACCCACGTCTTGGTCGAATGGCGACGAAGTACTAAAGATACCCATTTTTCTACGTATATATTATCCTGAAATTGATAAATTTAAAACTTGTGTATGTAACAGTAAGTTTCGAAGCAAATTAAAATGTATTTAGTAAGTATGCAATTCAAATGGAATCATTTGCAAAAACAAACATCTTGAATAACAAAGTGATGACAGATCACAGAATATAGATTAGGGCTGTTGATAAAATATCGATATATCGAAATATTGATACTTTTATTTTAAACATGGATATTTTTTAGTAATATTTTTTGGGAGACATATCGATATTTCGATATTAAAATTTGGATATCGGCGGTCGATATTTTTTTTATTCATCGTCATTTTCTTAGCCTTAGATTGAATAATAGCTACCCAGCGCTCAGATGCATGCAGTATGACTGTCTTATAATAGTTTTATACACCTTCCCCATGAGTTTTAAGGCCATTCGTGGATCGCACGATTTTTTATTATTATTACAAACCTGGGGAAACCCTTTATGGATACGCCAACCTACCGGGGGAAAGAGTGGGTTATGTTCGACTACCACGGACTAAAACCCCACGGTGTACCGTCCGCCGCATTGTAGGGGCAGCCAGGGGTCGAGCTTGCTCTCAAACCTGAAACACTGCCCCTGCGGCAGCCTGCCAAGTGAACGCCGGGCTTCGCCCTACTGTACTGACACTACCGGGTACACGACTAGTAGTCTCCTGTCGTCAGCTTCTCCAGTGCAACGAGGAGATGGGGCCACCGACCCGTCCGTTCAGGTTCGGCTACGGAAGCAGACGGGCATTACGCCTCGCCCTCCCGCTGCTTTTTTGGGCGAAGAAGGCCACTTCGCTGATCTACTTCCCGGGCCCTATCGCATGATACCCTAAACATCTTTCACCATTTCGTGCACTCCGCATTTATCGTATTCCTTCCGTCATTGTCTACGCTGCCACATTTTGGATCAAAGAACCGAGGTACCGGAGTTCGAAGCATGCTGGTAATAGTAATCTTAGTACCTAGTGAAATAGCTGAACATATGAAATAAATAGTATTTTAAAAATCTCTTACTGAAAAATATTCATCATTATCAGCCTATACGAGACCCACTGCAGAGCCATAGGCCTCTTCCCGAAAGAAGGTATGAACACATCACCACACCAGCCCACGATGTATTGGCGATTTCAAACTCTGAGAGAGCCACAATTGTATGTTTTCCCACATATAGTAATACTACAAAAACATTTCTCAGGCTTATGTTTTCTCACAAGGTTTTCCTACACCGTCAGATGATACTGTTACCAATTTAAATGAGTAAATGTACGCGAATTTTGTAAAATTCGTTATTACACGCCAGGGTTCAAACCCGCAGACATCGAAATGTTATTCCACTAGTGAAACTAGTAGACTACCACTACTTAAAAAACTTGGTGACTGATGGACTGAAAGATATTGATACACGTCATATTTAGAAAAAAACAATAAGTTATGACGATTATCAATATGATTGAATAACGTTTGTGCAAGTGGCTCTTAAGACTGTACTGTTATAGTTTGAAACATTTATGGTATAAATTGTACAAATGTACTGGATTAAAACCAGTAATTCAACGTTAAGCTGATTTACATAAAAATATCGATATATCGAAATATCGATATTTTTTTCCAATATATCGAGGTCCGATATTGATATTTTTATAAATATCGAAAATATGATATTTTAAAAAATATCAACAGTCCTAATATAGATTACTGAGATAAGAGATTAGAGATGCACTCGTACTCACGTCACAATGTTATCGATACACAGAACGCAAAGATAAAATGATTATTCAGTTTTATATGATGAATCTACTCAGATCTATGCTATCGATAAATTAATGACAAGAAATACCTATAAATTTTATAATCTAAAATCGTCTTTCATGTCTGTCTGGGGACAATCTCAGTATTTTAGCCAACGAAACGGATTTTAAACCGATTTCACTCTAGTATAGAGAACTTTATCCGGAAGATTCAAGTGTACATAATAATTATTTATTCGATATGGATATATTTAAATCATTTTATATTATTATTATTATATTATACGTAGGTACGACAGGCGGAATTTAATTTCAAAAGTAAATTACAATGTAGTAATGTCACTTTAGCGATTTATTATAATAAAGGCAAAATCCGCGTTAAACTTTTTGACAGGGAGTTTTTGGCGGGATCTTAGTCTGTCATGTAGTGGATTTTATATTTTATTCATAATCTTGTGTTATTAGACTTTATATTTTGTAAATTTGGTGGTGTTTTGCGTAATATAGTAGGTTTATTGTGCATAAGTGAAGTGAATGGAAAATAATACCACGGAGCATGAAATTCTGCGATGCCACATAAACTTCCTGGAAGGTTCTAACAAGGGATCCACCATCTTGTTAGAATATTGACTCACACCACGCTTAATATGCACGATTGCACGATGCTTGTAATATTATTGGCTACGTGACAATGGCAGTAATAATCTGAATGATTGATTGCCAAAAATAAAGTTAATTAAACTTTTTGACAGCTCTCAACTAAATAAGAAGATAAATTTATGTACATACATACATCATTTAATTTTTGTTTCGTTTAACGTTTTTCATATAAAACGCTAATTTCAAATGTAAAAATCTAATAATTACTGACTGCAATCTTCTCAATTCGATTAACAGTAATTAATTTGCACGAAGCTAAGAATACAGATATTCTCTTTCTTCGATGTTAATTTGCCTTATCACATGAACAGGATCACTGAAATTTAAACATAAAGGTTATTTTAAATTATATATAATAATATTTTAGATATTTTAATAATTATCAACTACAATATATTCATGAACTTTTAATATTTTTAGTAGGATATTTCAACAAATATTCCTTATTTTACCTTGATTGGTCAAAACACAGAAACATACTTTGTTTCTGACCTAAACTAAAGAAATGATGATCTTTATGTTCCTAAATTCAAAAATTATTAGTTCCCTATACAAATATTTTTCTCCTATTTCATTTTCAAATTCTATTTTCACGACAGTATATAAAAAATTAACAATGCTTATAGTAAATATTTATGTCATAACTCTGCTGTTATATGGCATCACTTTTTTTTTCGAAATGAAAACGCTGTTGCCCTGGAAAGGTCTTTATAACTTCATCGAACTACCGAGGCGAGCGCTGAAAGCACTCAGCCGATTTAGAATGCTTGGGCGACTAACTCAAGAGTGCACGGCACACCTCGGCTTGGGCTGTCGCCTGTTTTGTGCAAAAATCGCGACCTATCTGAGCTAGCATGCATGTGAACCAAGGATGCGTGCCTCAACAACTCCTATATGTATTTTGTGTAGGAAAAATTCATCTAAACTATATAGGATAGGATAGGATAACGAAAAATAAGAGTAGAACTCTTGTGTCACTGTATCGCGTGAGCAGCGTACTCAAGGGCTCCACGCCCAGGGAACAGATCTAGGCGTGAGCCGTTGCCGAGAAGGGCCTAATTTGGTGTGCGGGAGCGAAATTTACTCCCAGACTACGGCGGCGTGATCTGCGGTTATGCGGGTGTGGGTGAGAACACTTTCTGTTTGAAGAGACAGGCTGGTATTGATCGTTCGCTGACGTGATTGAATCAGGAGGGTCGGTAAAAATGTGTCGCGGTCGTCTTCTATACTGCGCAGCGTTGGGTACGGGTTCATCGTTCGCGGCGGATACCACTAACGGGCTGGGATGATTCGCGGCTTTTTCGAAATAACTATGTGTAAGTGATTTTATATACGCTCAGACAGAAGGCATCTCCAGATCCTTAATCCGGACGTACCATGGGGCACCGGTGATTTTACGTAGGGCTCAGTTCTGGAGAACCTGCAACTTTTGAATACGATTTTGCGCATGTGCAAAATGCGCAAAATGTGCGAACAACTGTACGTCATAATCGGACGGATGCAAGTTTTATATAAAGTGAGTTTATGTCTGGGGTATATTTTACTCTTATGACAAAGCAAATGATAGAAACAACCCAAGACCATACGGCTTTGTTTCGCACTCTTTCTGTGTGTGAATCGAAGTTTAAGTGTTTATTTAAAGTAACACCAAGATATTTCACCTCGCCGGCCCAAGGTATTTCGGTTTTGTATAGCATGATGGTCGACGACGCATATATTTAAGATGGCGTCAATCCCAAGTCATACGTTTACGTTTATCGTTGTAAATGGTGGTCAATAATGTTTAATAAAATGAAATTTGTTCTTTGCTATGAAAAAGAAAATTGGTTTGAAATTTATTATTGGAACGATGTTCCTTACGAAAGGCTTGGAGGAGATTTTGCTGCGCGACCGAACTGAAAAAAATGTGATGGTAAAACTGTAACGAAAAGTGCATGGAATAAAACAGTTAAATGAGACGTGCACAGGCGCGACAGTCGTATACACAAGCGAGTAGTGTATAATACCTTTCTCTTTCTCCTTTTTTGTAATTATTTCTATTTCTATGTAATTTTATGTTGTCAAACAAAAATAAAGAGACATATTTTGTTATTTTAATTGATAATTTGAATTACGATTACATAAAATTGAGCACGATTTTTTTTTCCAAATAGTATCGATACTACATTAGCCGAAAGAACTTCGTTCCTACCTGGTGTCCCACGACACCACATTCTTTTTTTTATTTATAAAATATATCAGCGGGTATATGATTGTTTATAAAAATGTGTCTGAATGTTTAATTGCGTTTAAAAGTTACTGAAAAAAATGTTCCTAAACTTATTATTGATTAATCATAAATCAAAATGCCTATTAAAAATACAATGTTAACCCGCTACCAAGTGTCCTAAATTCTGTCTATTGATATATTGATAACTAGCTGACCCGTGCAACTTCGTCTGCACCAAATTGGTTATCACTGGTTTCCATTGTATTTTTAAACGCGAAAAAATTTAATAAAACTGATACCCGATTACAGCCACAACTAGCGTTTCCAATTGTGAATCCAAACTATCCACGGATTCACTGAAACATATACCCAGATTACATGTAATTTTTTTTAAATAAGCCTAGTACCCGTTCGTAGCACCATCAAACACTCCGTTGTTTGTAGTCCGGTGAAGCTGTTAAGACCTTGCTCGGTCAATAGCGTAGTAGATGCAAGTTTTATATAAAGTGAGTTTATGTCTGGGGGATATTTTACTCTTATGACAAAGCAAACGATAGAGTCGACCCAAGACCATAACGGCTTTGTTTCGCACTCTATATGTGTGTGAATCGAAATTTAACTGTTTATCTAAAGTGACGCCGAGATATTTCCCCTCACTGGCCCAAGGTATTTCGGTTTCGTATAGCCTGATAATCGACGCATATATTTAAGATGGCGTCAATCCCAAATCATACATTTACGTTTATTGCTGTTTCATTGTATATGGTGAAATCTTAATATCAATAATGTTTAATAAAATGAAATTTGTTCTTTGCTAAAAAAAATAATTGGTTTGAAATTTATCATTTTTATTTATTAAATATATCAGCGGGTATATATATGATTGTTTATAGAAAAATATGTCTGACTGTGATAAATTCATGCTTTTAATTGTGTTTAAAAGTTACTGAAAAAAAAATGTTCCTAAACCTATTCATAAATCAAAAGTGATTAAATCAAAATGCGCATTAAAAATACAACGTTAACCGGCTACCAAGTGTCCTTTCGGGCTAATACCAACTTCTCACAGAAAACCGACGTGAAATAACAGTGCTTGCATCGTAGTGTTTCGTTTGGTCAGTAAGAGCGCCGGAGGCTCACCTCTCTTTTCCTTTTCTCCTTAGCCTTCCCTTGCCCTCCTCCAATATACAGGTTGGGAACACATTTACGACACCCCGGTGTTGCTAGTGTCTATAAAGGGTGGTGGTCACTTAACATCACGTGACCCACCTGTTCGTTTGCCTCCTATGATACAAAAAATATATATTGATATATTAAAGAACCAGGTATTCTAAAATTCTTGTTCTTTCAACGTTGCCGGCTCTTGTACTAAGGTGTCGCAAAAAAGTCTAGTTACGTTAACTATTTTTTTTATTTTTCGTTATCCTGGAGAACCCCTTGCGTTTTATGGAACAAAAAGTATCCTGGATGTAGCCTTGTAATATCATTTATCACTGTGTTAAATTTCGTTAAAAATGGCTTAGTACTTTCAGAGTAATACGGGCTTAGATTCTAGACTTTAATCCTAAATCCTGAAGAACTCTTTGCGTTTTATGGGATAAAAAGTATATTTGATGTAATCTCGTTATATTAGGTATCACTATGTCAAGTTTCATCAAGATTGGTTCAGTACTTTCAGAGTGATGCGTGTGCATAGGGACAGACAGACAGACAGACAAAAATTGTAAAAAGATTATTTTTGGCTTCTATATCGATAACATAGCTACCCTGATTAAAATTTTCAAAAAATATTTAATGTACAGATTTCGACTTGTTACAGTTTTATTATAGTATAGATTATTATTATTAGTAGTTACTTATTCATAGTGAAATTAATACCAAATGGTTTTTGTTAGTCTCCAATACTAAATCCTAGTTAATAACGGAATAAACACGAATCTCGACGTATAATATTTATATAAGCTTGAACCACACTTTTTTTTTTTCGAAATGACTACGCTATTGACCCAGCAAGGTCTTAACAGCTTCACCGGACTACTCTTGAACCACACTCTTAACTTGAACTATACTTTTATTTATAAGTAGTTGTAAGTAATAAAACTGATAAAATTTGGATCCAAACAGTAGATTAAAAAAAAACGATTCCACTCGTTATATATTCACATGAAGACCTAAAATCCACATATTAAAGACCGACTGCCATCAATTTTGATTGCTATTCTTACATTACAGGCACTATAAGTAATAGAATCAAATGCTGAAAAATTTTAAAAATATATTAGTTTCTGATTATATCCTTTTGTATTCACTCAACTACCTCTCTGGATGCCAAATTTGAACTTTCTATATAAAAGTCATTCATTAGCCGACATTTAGACGAATATATTTTTGTCACTTTCGATACCTACATCAAAAATACAACAGACCTAAACAAATAATAATTATGTAATGCTAAATATCAAGTTAAGTTCTGTTTCGTTCTATTAGTGACGGTGACACGTCGCACTCTTTATTGAGTTCTCGATTGATACCTTCCGCAAAATCACTTTGAATTCGTCTTTTGTAACACTTTATAAAACGTTAAATCAGATATGAAATTGTTCTAGAGGAGCCGACTCGCAGAAACCACTGTCTACGGAGCCGAGTTCGACGAGGGGAGCCAACGCTGGCGACAGCGCACGCGGGTGCTCCGCCAGGTACGCGACCAACTCTGCGGCCGTCGGGCGCTCCGAGACGCGATGTCGCCAGCACGCCAGCGCGAGCCCGCGTGCCTGCGCCGTCGCGTCCTCCGGCAAGCGTGGCCGTCCGCCGTTTAGCACGTGATGAACGACGCGTGGTGGCGGCCATTCACCGTACGGCCGCTCACCCAGCGTCATCACCTCAAGCACCAGCACGCCAAACGCCCACACGTCGGAAGCCGCTGAGAATGAGCCGCGCGACAAGCTCTCCGGGGCCATCCACAGCACCGGAAACACGCCGCGTCGCTGGCATGCATACTCCACTAATCCTTTCACACCGTTCGGGCACATCTCGCGCGCCATCCCGAAATCCCCCAGTTTGAGCGTGCGACGCGCGTCCACGAGACAGTTTGCGGCTCGCACGTCGCGGTGCACGAGCCCGCGGTGCGCAAGGTACCCGAGTGCGGCGGCCGCCTCGCGCGCTAGCCGCGTCAGCTCCACCGGCGACACGTGCTCGGTTTCCGCGGCCTCCTCGGCCTCAACTTCGACAGCGGATTCCGCCGTCACTTCGGCGAGGTTCCGCCGGACACGAAGGTATCGTAGCAGATCGCCAAAAAATGCATACTCCATGAGCACGAGCGGCGGTCCCCCGGTTGCACAGATACCCACCAGCCGCACGACGTGTTTGTGTTCGAGCGTGGCGAGGGTGCATGCTTCGCGCAGGAATTCGCTTTCCTCGGCAGGGACGGCGTCCTCGTGCAGCGCCTTCACGGCGACAGTTCGAGGGCGGCGGCCCGCTGCACGCATCACCGCGACTCTCACGTAACCGAAGTGGCCGGCACCTATCTGCTCGCGCAACTCGAGCGCTTCGCGAGCTACGAGTTTGTCTACTAATGTAGTCACAATATGTTCTCGTTGCACACGCTTATGGTATTCCTCTGATAGTAGCTTCAAAGTTTTTCGACGATCAGCGTGTCTCTTTAATGCCCAGAGCCCGATCGATGTCACAATTAAAAGCAGAACGATTGTTCCTCCCACGCCAGCCGCTACATGATCGAGACATTCCGGTGCAAAATCATCACCTCGAGACCAAAAGCAGCGCATATTGCCGTCAGAAAGGGCGCTATCGAGTGCGTAGGGGTCTGACAGGTCCGTATCCGAGAGGGTTGTTCCGCGGAACCGCCAAGTGCCGAGTCTTCGGGTCATCTTTGGGATGCGCTCGGAGATGAATACAACGGGATCGAGGAGTGCGCCTGCGCGGTACTGGAGCGAAGGCTGACAGTCTCCAGTCGCGTTGATCTTGTTGAAACTTCGCCAATACTCACTGAGAATTAAAAACACGTAAGTTAAAATTATTTTTGTTTATTTATTTATTAAATTTACCAACAGAGTCAATATCAATACATCTTTACTAAAATAAAGTGTACAGTTGAACGTTATAGCTAGATATGACCCTACTTACAGACAACTACAGCATGCATATCAAATATGTATTATTAGTCTATAATGTTATTTAAACAATTAAGAAGTTAACAAAACAGTATAAAGTAAAATAGTTGTAAATGAACCTGTAAAGCTTTGAGAAAATTATATAATATTAAATCGTTAAAAATTATTAAAAATAAAATCGTAATTAGTTACACTTTTTAATCACTAAGAGCATATGATTTCGAAGAAAATATCAACATTATTTGTAGTATTCTTAGATGCGAGGTTATATAGTCTCATTAATCTATTTAATGGGGAGAAATGACCCAGATTCATGCGAGATCGTTTTTAACAAACTTCGAAAAAGGAGGAGGAGTTTTTTTTTATGTATGTTAATCGATATCTCCGGCAATTGTGAACCAATTTTAATGATTCTTTTTTTGTTTGATTCGGCTATACTCCAGGGTGGTTCCATATAAATTTGATAAAATATTCAACCCCTAAGGGTGTGAAATATCGTTTATTCACAAAATAGTTTGTATTTCCCTGATCGCGGTATCCGATAAGGTAACGTAATACTAACTTATGATAAAAGTAGTGGCACATCCAAGATGCCATTTACTAATTTAAATAATAATATCCTGTCCAAAAGTTCTCTTCAATCTTTAAGATCTTTCATCTTAAAATATTTTAATCGGTCGGAATAGCTTTTAAGTTTATTAGTTAGATTACAACTGTATATTAAGTGCCATAGAAATCTTTTCTGCACGCTTTCTAAGCGACCTTTATAGACCTCATAGTGCGGATTCCAAACCGTACTACAGTATTCCAGTCCAGATCTAGCAAGAGCGTTATATAACAGAATTTTAGTCTGAGGATGTCTGAACTCTTTGCTGATCCTCAGGACAAATCCTAATATTCTGAAGGCGTTTCTTACGATTACATCGATATGTTTCTTAAATTGTAACTTAGAATCAAGCGTAATCCCTAGGTCTCGAATCGTATCAGAAGTTTTCAGTGTAGTGCCGTTTATTGCATATGATCTTCGTAGTCCGGTGAAGCTGTTAAGACCTTGCTAGGTCAATAGCGTAGTCAGTTCGAGAAAAAAAAGCATATGATCTTAAACTTTTTATTTTTTTACGTGAGAAACTGACGTAACAACATTTATTAACATTGAGATCCATGTCATTACTCAAGCACCAATTTGACAAACGATCTAGATCTTCTAGTAATAAACAGATATCATTAGGAGAATTGATGGTCTTTAAGATTTTAAGTCATCAGCAAATAGAAAAAATTTGGAATGTTGAAAACACTGGTCGATATCATTAATAAATATATAAAGCATTAGGGGACCCAAATGAGAGCCCTGTGGGACACCTGACTTAATGTTGAAATAGTCAGAGGTATAACCATTTATGACAATAAGAATTAAACCAGTCTAGCAGATTTTCTCCTATACCATAAGCTCGTAACTTATTTATTAAAATATTATGAGATACACGATCAACGCCTTACGGAAATCAGTGTATATTACATCTACACTTTGCTGTGAATCAATGGTATCACACAGGTGTTCTACTAAGCTTACAAGATTTGTGCACGTAGATCGAGCTTTAACAAATCCGTGTTGTTGAACATTGAGAATTTGTTTAAAGTGTGTAGATAGCAGAGGAAAGATCATTTTTTCTATAACTTTAGCAAATGTAGATATAATAGAAATAGGTCTATAGTTCGAAATAAGATTATTTTTACCGCTTTTATGTAAGGTTATAATTAGGGCTTTTTTCCAGGCTGTGGGAAAAACCCCTTCTTTGAAGGATCTATTGTAAATTAATGTTAACGGGAAAGCTAATGAATCGGTACACTTGAAAGCAAAAATTGCAGGTATACTATCAGCGCCGGCTCCTTTGTAAACATCCAGTCTTTTTAACACTCTTTGAACTTCATCAACACTAATCGATACTGAGTTCAAATAATTACTAGTACAAGACATTTCATTAAAACTAACATTTTTCTGAGTATTTGTGCATCTATATGCTGTTGAGAAGTGCGTAGCGAAAAGATTACGAACCTCAGGACCTTTCAAAGTGGTAATATGATTATGCGACATTTCGGCGGGGTAAGAACTGTGCTTCGTTCGCTTACTTTTAATGAATGACCACAGGAATTTTGGATTCGACTTAAGAGTTGACTCTAGATGGTTAATGTACGTTTTATAACAAATTTCTTGAAGAGAGTTACATCTAGACTTCAATAATTCAAAAGAACGAACGTCGCGCGGATTCTTGTTAAATTTACGAATTTTCATCCTATATTTATACTTTTCCCTTAAAAGTTTTATGACATTTTGAGTAAACCACCTAGGATACTTGCTTCTGACAGGCTTTGATTTTGGCACATGTTTGGTAATAATATTGTGTGAGAGTTGAGAACAAGGTCAATCAAAAAACCAGGGCTAGATGGACATCTGCCCAAATTGAATACCAGTCCCTCTTGCAGTGGTTATTACAAAATCAGTAATATAAAGAGATAAAAATCCATAAGATATAAAATTAAAAAACCAAAATTCAAAAATATAACTAAAAGCAAAATGTAAGTAAAACTAAATGATAAAACAAAAAATCAATAATTATAAATAAAATCAGATTAAAATTACAACTACTCCAAATCTAAAATTAGAATCAAAAATAAAAGCAGACCCAGGAAAATATCTAAAATTAAATCAAATTTAAACTAAGTCATCGATTCGATCCCAAGAAACAAGTAGCAGAAAACTACAAGCGACGTCCTATTCTGAAAACTAAATAGGAAATGAAATACAAACTTAAACAACAATTTTAATTAAGAACAACATAAAATACACTAAAGAAAATTTAAGAAAGCATATAAAATTTTTAGTAAATATAAAATAAGCTTAACCAGAAATTCAACCTACAGAAAACAACACAAAGAAGATATAGTAGAAGTAATTTTTTTTAATTTTTTTTTTCCAAATGTCTACGCTATTGACCCAGCAAGGTCTTAACAGCTTCACCGGACCTCTAATAACGTCTACACTTGCACAGGATGAGAATTCATCGATCCAGCAAACATCCTCTAACTCTTTAATAATTTGGTCATAATCTCCTTTAAAAAAGCAGTATCTAGCTTCTTCATTACATTCTAGAACCTATATAAAATCAGAAATTGGCACAGAAAAGGCCAGTGGTGGATGGTAACTATCAACTATAGACAAGGAATCGCACTTTTGTAAGTTCATAATTGGAATCTGACTACAGATTAAATCCAAAATTTTTCCTTGATAATTACACACATCATTATACTGTTCTAGTGAATTCAACGATAAAAAATCTAATAACATTGTGATGTTGGCATTTGAATTTGAGTCATTATCATTATCGACTAGCTTATTCCAATGGATTTTACTTTGACTGAAATCTCCGACCATAATTACACTAGAATGTAATAGAGTTTCGAATGGTTTATTTGTGTTGTCAATAAAATGTTCTAACACCGTCCTTTTCACAGGTGGCTGAAGATAAATGCAACATAAATTAATATCAATAGCTATAGCATTTTGTTTTAGTATCTGTATATCAAGGGCGTACGTAAAATCACTTACGATTAGTTATTTTGAAAAAGCTTCGAATCATCCCAATCCCTTAGTGGTATCCGCCGCAAACTATGAACCCGTACCTAACGCTGCGCGTTATAAAAGACGTCCGCGATACATTTTTACCGACCCTCCTGATTTAATCACGTCAGCGAACGATCAGTACCAGCCTGTCCCTCGAAACAGAGCGTGCTCACGCCCACGCCCGCGTAACCACAGATCACGCCGCCGTGGTCTGGGGGTTAATTTCGCTCCCGCACACCCGATTAGGCCTCCCACGGCAGCGGCTCAAGCCTAGGTTCGATCCCTAGGCAGGGAGCCCTTGAGTGCGTTGCTTGCGCAATACGGTGACACACAAATATACATCACTGCTACAACACTACACGATCACCCCCACACACGTGCACGCCTACACGCTTACGCATGAAAGTGGAAGGGTTTACTTATTTCCCTCGTCGAACTGAAAAACTCTCAATTTTCCGATAATATATATATGGAGGAGTTGCTGAGGTGTGTATGCTTGGTACACATATACGTTTCAACAACTCATACATATATGAATAGTTAGCTATAGGTTAGCTAAGATAGGTCGCGATTTTGCATGCAACGGGCAACAGCCAAGCCAAAGTGTGCCGTGCACCCTTCAGCTGGTTGCCGAAATAAAGTCGGCTGAGTGCCTTAAGCGCTCGCCTTAGTGGTCCGGTGAAGCTGTTAAGACCTTGCTGGGTCAATAGCGTAGACATATCGAAAAAAAAAAAAAACTGTATATCAACCCAAACGTCTTCACAGTTAGATTCTAACTCATATAAACGTCTAGACTTCAATCGTTTAGAAACTGCAATAAGAGAACCTCCTCCATCTTGACGTCCAAACAGTGCACTAGTTTCACGATCACAGACCCAGTAACAATCGTCAAACAGCTCAGAATCAAAAACAGTGCTATTTAAATTAGTCTCAGTTAAAAAAATAACATCGTAACTACAGATATTATATAATTGTGCTCTGATGATTTGTTAACAACTTTGACTTGATTATGAACTGAATTGGGTGAGTGTTCTAATTTTAAACAACAGTTATTTACACAAGCACTTTTCGTCGGTTATAAGGTTTGAAATATATCATTATATCAATCAACTAGCTGTTACCCGCGGCACCGCACGCGTTTTTTGAATGTATTAAATAAATTTAAAATTGTTATTACATGTGTAAATAACAATAATACTCTTTCAAAAATATTTGTAAGTATGACACGCACATAATCTACAGTAACAGGTAACATGTACATTATATATATGAATACTAATAGTGTATCGAATGGAATGGGATTTATCATAAGCCACATAGCTGGAACTTTAAACTACTGTCTATGTATCACCCTCAGTGCTCACTTACACTATATAAGAAAGTAATGAAAATATTAAGTTATACATTATCGAACAATATGTGTTCAATCTTTTATTATATAGATATAATATCGGGTATCGTCTGCTGAACTCGCTAGCTTAAAATAAAACAGCTAATTAGTTAGTTATTTGCCCGTAAAATTCCCGTTCAAATATTACTTGTAGTCCGTTGAAGTTGTTAAGACCTTGCTAGGTCAATAGCGTAGTCATTTCTAAGAAAACAAAACCGTTCATATAGGTCCAGCTGTTTCGGAGATTACCCGGAACAAATAAACAAACAGATATATCGACAGAATTAAAAAAAAAATGTTGATATTTGTAGCACCGCAGATATATGTATTCATCAAAAAGTATTTATTTGAATATTATATACACACGCTTTATTCTTATAATACGTAATATATCACACACCAAAAATTGAGAACAAAACTAACGTAGAATAAACTTTTTGAGGAGTTTTTGACGGGATTTCAGTCGTAGGGGATTTTATATTTTATTCATAATTTTGTGTTATTTGACTCTATACTGTGTTAAACTCTCTAAGTATGCTGCGTGGGAGGTGGAGCGCCGCATTCTGGTGGCGGTGGTAGGAGATGATTTATCGCTGCCGAGCGTGGTCTCGTCCATGCTCAGCAGCGAACAGGCGTGGCGAGCAGTGGCCTCCTTTTGCGAGGAAGTCATCTCGCAAAAGGAGGCAGCGGAGAGGGCCCGTGAGGCGGACCCCCTCAGGGACCGTCTTCGCCATAGGAGGACCGGCAGGAGGAGGCGGCGTTTTGCCCAACTCCTCCTGCCACCGTAGCCGGACCTGAGGGGATGCAGTCGGGGGGCTCATCCCCTCATTGCACAGATCCGGCGAGCGAGGGGGGGCAGCTGGCGTGTACCCAGCTGTCTCTCTATAGGTAGGAGCCCGGCGGCAACCTTCCGGCGGGTGGACCGTTGGGGCGGCTATTCAAGGGGAATAGCATAGAACGATCCCTTGCCGCCCCAACATCACGGTCTGTCGGTACACCGTGGGGTTTTAGTCCGTGCGAGTCGGACATAACCCACTCTCTTCCCCGGGTATCCATAAGGGATTTCCCCACGTAAAAAAAAAAGGCGGCGTTTTATGTAATATGGTTTGTTTATTATGCATAAGTGAAAAATAATACCACGGAGCATGTATTCTGGGGTCTTGAAAATTAAGAAGATAAAAATTTACGAAATATTATATAGAAGATTTGGCGCTTATATAGAGAGAATAAATAAGAACTACATAGGTAGTTCTTATTAGTAGATAGGTATTGACAATTTCAGAATTGGCAGTATGGATTAATTCCTTCGCCTGTATTGTGATGGACGAATATTATTACTACTAACCTCTTAGAATAGCAGCACAAAATAGACTTTAAAAATGTTTGCGATAGCAACGTACTACTTATAATCAAAAATAGGAATTAAAAATAACCTAGAATAAACTTTTAAACAGGAACACAAAATAAAACCTAATAATATTTCCGATAGAATGTTATCATGTCACCATGGCAACGCATATAATACTGACACACAACGGATGCTCTAAAAATAGCCCGATTTTGAGACATTCTTCATTAGTGCTCAGCTCCTTTTGGTTTTAACGTGATGATATGTAGCCTAGAGCCATCCTCGATAAATGAGCTATCTAACACTAAAAGAAACTTTTAAATCGGATCTGTAGTTCTTGAGATTATCGCGTTCAACCAAACAAACAAACAAACTTTTCAGCTTTATATATTAGTATAGATTATATCAGTAATCACGTAGCTTTTAAAGTAATCTCTGTAACGTTCGAAAATTTGTCCGATCGAAAAAATATTCATAAATGCAATGCTTTGCTCTGAAGTATATGCGCAGAACACAAATTTAGACATCAGATAGATACGGCAGAGGTAGAGTCGGAGCGGCGCTCACCCATGTTCCTACCTTATCCCTATTGCATTCACATTGACACGTGTGTCACTGTTATTGCTAATTGCAGTATAGTCATATTCAGAACTATAGTCCATTCATTGTACCCTGAGACAGAATGAAGAAAAAATCTAAAGGTTCTAAAACTTTTTTTTACATAAATGTTATACTAGTAACCACTTGCGACTTTCTGTGCGTCAGTTATAATATACTACTCTATAACTATATTATGTCACTTGGGGTTAAATATATTTTCCTGCAATAGAGAATTTTCAGAATCAGATCAGTAGTTTCCGATATTACTTCCTACGAACATATTTACAATTAGAATAAGGATTTAACCGCAATATCCTGTGATTTTAAATACATAGCGTATGACGGTAACAAGCAAATCCCAGAAGACAGCTAGCTCTCAAGTACAACTATTGTAACACATTAGTATGTGCTTAGAGAAAATCTTAAAATTTAACTAATCCAATCAATTTGGTGTTCAATGATACTACCACTAAGCTTCAACACATCACTATAGATATAACAATATATGTCAATCACAAATAAATAATACAAAAGACAGTGCTTTATACATTTATTTATTCAAAAAAGTCTGAAGACTGTTAGACTATCACCAACTCTTGTCTAACTTTCATAGAATTTGGCTAAATCACTATTTAAATGCATCTCTTAGGGTGATAATCGGTATAAGCTTTCTTTGCCTCGAAAATTAATTCACCATCTTCTAAGAAGCCCGAGTTAGGTCCTGTAAAATAAAACATTTACTAGGTTTAAAGGTAAAAATTGCCGTTTTGTATGAAAAAAATTAAACGAATTTTTTTCATGTACTTTTTATTTGTATTAATCGAAGTAATCACCCATGCAATCAATGCATCTTTGCCAACGCAGAGGCAGTTTATTGATGCCCTTCTTAAAGAAATCAGCTGGACGGGAGAACAATTCTGGTTGGAGATGTGCCAGCTTCTCCATCATTGTGTTCAGTTCTTCACAGTACACATCATTCTTTTTTTTTGTTTTTTTTTTTTTTTATTGAAACACGGCAAAGTGACTGCACTATGCCTGATGGTAAGCATAATACAATCCAAAAACAGTGGCGACCACCGAAAGACAGATTATCCATCGCTGCTCGCCGCTGTCTTGCCGACCATAATGACGAAAGTCATCCGGTACTGGATATGCCCAGGCTGATCCCGAAACGCGACGCGCAGAAGCGAGTCACTATGACGGGCTTTTTCGCCATGTACATGGTGGTTGCGACCCAGTCGGGCTGTAAAACCCTACCACCCCGCTATCGCCATTGCCTCGTTCGTTGATCAGCAGGGTGCACCACGTGCAGGTGAGGTTGGCTTGGGTGTCTCAAGTTTTAAGATGTTACTCGACACCCCTTATACCCCATAACATCTGCAGTAATGCTCATCCCGTTTGGTAAGAAACTG
Source organism: Antheraea mylitta (assembly GCA_014332785.1). Taxonomy (NCBI): domain Eukaryota; kingdom Metazoa; phylum Arthropoda; class Insecta; order Lepidoptera; family Saturniidae; genus Antheraea; species Antheraea mylitta. The sequence goes on along the minus strand of JACEII010000127.1, from coordinate 860,183 downwards.
TGATGAATCACACCGGCGCTAGACCACCAAACAGTGACCATCGTTTAGGGCATTGTTTAGGTACTGAACCAGGATCCAACCAACTTGCTGAGCGCTTGCGGTTATCAAACCGAATCTATTTTTCATCGCAGGTAACAATGCGGTGCAAAATTCCTTCATTTGTGTGTCTGTTGAGCAGTGCATGGCACGTCTCGACGCGTACTTCGCGCTGGCGATCATTAAATTCGTGGGGTAGCCATTTGTCAAGCTTTTTTACCTTGTCAATTTGACGCAAATGGACCAATATTGTTTTGACGTCGAAAGCTGCTGCTAATTCAGCCGTAGATTGTGTATCATCAGCTTCCACAATCGCCTTTAATTCGTCATTGTCGACCAAAGTCTTCGAACAACCGCGAGGTTCATTTTGAGGTCGTAATTCCCAGAACGGAAGCGAGCAAACAAATAACAGGTGGTGAGTTGGTTTGTAGTGTTAGCTCCGTAAACGTCGTTGATAGTGCGTTCATATTCCATAATTACTCGAATTTTTAACGTATCCATAATGACGAAAAAGATTGAAATGCGATGAAAATGTAACACTAATTAATAAACAAATGACTACTTTCGGAAAAAGAATTCCATGTTTTTAAAATAAAATTAATTTGACATGAGAATTCTTAGCCAAACAAAAATTATTTTGATTTGAAATGCTCAGTACTGCAGAACGGCAATTTCATAGGTAAAGACCTATTATTACAAAGGGGTAAAATTAGTGAATTTGTGACGTTGTACGGGGTAATCTCAGAAACTACTGGTCCGATTTGAATAATTCTTTCAGTATATCATCACGCTAAGGCCAATAGGAGCGAAGCACAGGTTAAAAACGTTTCAAAATCAGGAATTTTTCCATTTGACAGCTTATATTGCGTGTTAGCGTTAGCCCATAGTAACTATTACTACGCAAACGATAGTCGCGGGCAGTGGCTAGTGTATAATATAATGGAATAATATATGTAAATACGTTGTTTGTATTAAAGAAGTAGAAGGTAACGGAAAAGAAAAAAGTAGGTCTATCTATACAAAGAAATGAGATTCCATCAAAAATAAAACTTATAAAAAAACAAGCTTCGCAAATCAGTTCTTTTACCCTAAAAAGTTATGAGATCAATGTAATACCAATTCGGTTACTTTAAGTCCCTACTTAAGAGACCTTCTGTCTTAAATCTTTACGTAATTAACTAACCTAAAAACATCTTATAGTGACCACATCAATATTAATTTTTTTTTTATTTTAAATAAAATAAACTGACTTGGAAATCCCACTAAACAATCTTATCTAATAGTAGCTGTACCCGCCGCTCCGCACGCGTTTTTTTAAATTGTATTAAAGAATTATAAGATTGTGAAACTATATACAAATTATAGAAATGCTCTTTAAAAACAATTGTAACTACGACACGTACGCCACCTACACTAACATGTAATGTATACATTTACAGTGTACCTAATGAAGTTTACTATCAGCAAAATATTTGGATTTTTAACCGACCATATAATTACCTTAGTGCTCACTTATACTGTATAAAGAACTTATGAAATAATAAATTAAAATATTATTATAAAGATTTAAATTTACTTTACGTTTATTATACATTGCCATTATAATCAACATTTTGTGACAACAGAAAAAATAAACACTTGTCTGTACCGTAAGAAATTGTATTATAGAACTCTTTACGTAATATGAATTAAAAATAAAGAATGAGTTAAATCTTGCTAAATTTCATGCAGTCAAAGTCACGTGTAATAGATAGTCTAAAATACAATAACCTCAATTAGTTTTTATAAGGTTCGCTATATACCAGTCAAAGTCTCGTAAAAATCGGTATAGTTGTTGTGAGGAAAGCACGGTGGGAAAGGCCACGGTTAACAGCTAGTCTATATTATATCTGCCAGTGAAAGGCACGTGAAGATCAGTCTAACCTTTTTGGAGATAGTACTGTGGGCGAAGCCACGGTTAACAGTTTGCTCAACTCCTCCTGTCACCGTAGTCGGACCTGAGGAAAAGGGACGGGGGGCTCATCACTTCATTGCACAGGTCCGGCGGACGAGGCGAGGCAGCTAGTGTGTACCCAGTCCGGCCACCTTCCGCCGGAGGACCGTTGGGGGGCTCTACAAGGTTGATTAGCTGGAACGATATCTTGCTGCCCCAACAACACGGTCTATCGGTACACCGTTGGGTTTTAGTCCGTGCGAATCGGACATAACACACCCTCTCTCCGGGAGGGTTGGTATCAACAAGGGATTTCCCCACGTTAAAAAAAAAGAACTTAGATAGGTCGTGAATTGCATGTATCAGGCAAGAGCCCAAGCTGAGGTGTACCGTGCACCCTTGAGCTAGTTGTCAAATAAAATTGGTTGAGTACGCTAAGCGCTCGCCTTAGTAGTCCGGTTGCTAGGTCAATAGCGTAGTCAGTTCGAGAAAAAAAAACACCGCCGCGATTCTACGGCTGAATGCGCAGAGCCATTCATAGCGTACGCGAAAGTGAGATTGAAAGGACGCACTAGTGTTGGCACGATTAGTCGAACAATTATTTTTCTATTTCTACTAATATATAAAGCAGAAGAGTTTATTTGTTTGTTTGGATGGTTGAACGCGCTAATCTCAAGAACTACCGGTGCGATTTTAAAATTTCTTTCAGTGTTGTATATGTCATTTACCGAGGGTAGCTATAGGCTACATATCATTACGTTAAAACTAATAGGAGCGGAGCACTAATGAAAAATGTCTCAAAATCGGGCTATTTCGAGAGCTTCCGCTGCGTGTTAACGTCAGTATTAGATACGTTGCCATGGTAACGTGATAACATTCTCTCGCAAATATTTTGAGGGTTTATTTTGTGTTCCTATTCAAAAAGATTATTCTACGTTAGTTTTGTTTCCAATTTCTGATTATACGTGGTACGTTTATATCGCAAACATTTCCAAAGTTTATTTTGTGTCGCTATTCAAAAAGTTTTGTAGTAATAATATTCGTCCAATTAAAATGAGGCAATAACACTTGTCTTAAATTCTCTTATTACAGATCATGCACCCTTTCTCCTGTGCTTCAATTTAAACCCTAAAATAAAATCTCCTAAGTGCGTGATGACTCGAACAGATAAAACTACAGTTGTAACGATTCTTGAGAAAACTGACTTTACTCCAGTCCTTTGTTGTCAAAACCCGAACTTAGCTGCTGAATTACTTGTTGACATTGTTTCGACTATAGTAAGAGATAATACCAATATTATCCCGATACCTAATAAGCAAAGAATCATTAAGCCTTGGATTACGCCTGGTCTTCTGCGCTGTATTAGAAATCGGGAGAAACTTCAATTCCAGGCAAAGAAAAATCCTAATAACCATACCTTCAAAATAACTTATACGGGTTATAGAATTTTTTGCAATAATTTACTTAAATCAGTTTAAATGAAATATAAACAAAATGAGCTCCAGAAGGCTAGAGGTGATCCTAAGGCAACCTGGAAATTACTAAAGAAGTTCGGTAACATTGATACAAAATCTATCTCTTCTAATGAGTTACTATCTATCTCACATGATCGACCCTCTTCTATTAATATTGTTAACAATTTTTTAGCTAATGTTGGGAAGTCACTTGCTTCTAAAATTTCGTCACAGGCAGTACATGCCTACAGCCATAACCTAGGAAATTGTCTAAAATACACATCTACACTATCTAATTCCATGGCATTATACACGGATCCTGTTGAGATTGAATGTATAATTTTAGGCTTAAAACATAATTGTGATACTGGTTGGGACAATATATCAGCATCGGTTGTTAAATCTGCTAGGAAGGTACTGTTACCTGAGCTTGTACATGTATTTGACCTATGCTTAAACTCGGGTGGTTTTCCTAACGTCTTTAAAAAAAGCTCTTGTATATCCAATTCATAAGAGTGGAGACCGTAAAAATACCAACAATTATAGACCAATAGGTTTTCTTTCTACATATTCTAAGATTTTGGAAAAAAAATTGAATAAAAGGTTGTTATACTTCCTTTCCACTAACGATATCATAGCGAACAATTAATTTGGCTTTGTGCGAGGTAAAAGTACTGAGGATGCCGTTATAAATTTAATAACAGTTATTGCACAAAACCTCGACTGCAAACTAAAGTCTATGGGTGTTTTTCTGGATATATCCAAAGCTTTTGACACTATCTCTGTTCCTATCTTGTTAACTAAATTAGAATATATTGGCGTCAGGGGTATTACACTACAAATTTTTCAGGATTATCTTAGTGGACGAAGTCAGCGTACCAAAATTGATAATATCACTAGCGATGATGAATTTCACATCTATGGCGTCTCTCAAGGCAGTGTCTTGGGTCCGACACTTTTTCTTGTTTATGTAAATGACCTGTGCAAATTAGATCTGCCTCATTATAAAATTATTGCATATGCTGATGATACCGCTATGATCATTTACGGTAAAAATGAGATGGAAATCCAAACTTATGCTGAAACTGCTTTGTCCATAGTAATGAATTGGTTATCTACCAATCTACTGACGTTAAATATTGTGAAATCTAAATTTGTTACCTTCGGACTTAAAACGTCGTTATTACCTAGAAATTATTTCACTATTCAAGCACATGCATGTGGACATTACATGAATAAACTTTGTAGTTGTCAGTATTTAACTCGAACCAACTCTGTTAAGTACCTAGGTGTTTTTATTGATAGTGTTCTTTCCTGGCATGATCAAATTAATTATGTAGTTTCACGGATAAGATAATTGATCTATGTTTTTTAAAACTTGCATTCAAGTATTGATTTTGCAACGCTACGAACTGCATATTTTGCCCTTGCTCAATCTCTTTTTGTTGGCGACGCACACGATAAGTAGCGCACACATGACCTTACACGTAGATTTAGTGAATATATATAGATTTTATTGATATGTCGCCTAGATTTTGTTAGGTAGTTCATACGATAGAAATAGATAGAATCATGTAGATTAATAAAGAAATAGTGATAGCGTTATGCATGCATAGAATAATTGATTGATTTAATTTAATTAATTTAATTTATTGATTGTACATAATTATATGTGTTAGTGTAGGGTGACTTTATAGATTAGGTATCGAAAATTATACGATCGTACAAAATAGTAAACATGGAACATCGTATAACTAAACATAGACTGTTGTAAACAAATGGTTATTGAGGTACATAAAAATTTACAATGGTGTCTCATAACCGACACGTGCGAATCAAGGGTTCTACAAATTGTATAGTGAATAATTAAAAGTATTAGTGAAGTTCCAGCAATACACCGACTTCCCTTTGTGGTAATAAGATAGACAGAGCGGATGTCTTTGCTTAAAGTAATAGAGCCCAGCTGTCTTTTGAATAGTAATCGTATTTGTTATGATTTTAAGGCGTCCAGTAAAAGTAGTAACTTGGAAAGATTAACTATGAATTTGTGTAGACAAAGAACTGGTCTTTGAATAGAATAATATATTTTTAAATGGTAAACTGCACAAACAATGGATTAGAAATCGGCGAAGGTAAAGCGCCCGCCGATGATACTTTTATGACGGTGCAGTAATTCTCACGAGAATTTAAAAAATAGTATTTCTAACTTGTAATTTGTAACTATTAATATTAAATGTATATTGAATAGAACTAAAATTATACCAGGGAATAACATATCACTTACGAAACAGTGATATGTGTCGTGATAAATTAGGAAAATCACGACGCAATATAGTATAGAATATAGACTAATTATTTATTATTGAATATCGAATTATAGAATATCGTGTTATTATTGAATATCGAATGTACGTATATTTATAGATAATATGTCACCCTATACAGATAGATGTAGATAACACATTAGAAATAGATACATAGGAATATAAGTTAAGGTTTAAGATTATAGAGCTTAGTACAAAATGGCGCTTATTATATATATAACTTTATTCGTATGTAAGATAGACATAAGATGTACATTTTAGCGTATAGATTGCATGCAAATAGATAATCAATTTAGCTTATGGAATGCATGCACATAGATGTTAAAAAATGTATATTTAGTATATCATTATGTATATATATATAGTATAGACTTGTTTCAAATGTATGTCTAAAAATATAGAACAATAAATAGAAACGCGATAACCGAGCCAACACGAATATAATAGAGTCGCTTCGCATAATGGTACCCGCTGCAGATTTTGCTTATAAGCATGGTCGGCGCAGTACCGGAGTGGAGGATCGCCCGCATTGTCCTAGCGTTCGAGAGCACTCACGCACGATTTCCGCGAATTCGCCAGTTCTGCGCGACAATGCGCCGCACTAGCGCCGCCGCGTCGACTCCGGCGAGTCGGCGCACTAAGCGCGATGCCACGTCTTCACGACGATCGACCCCTAGCACGCCCACGGACACCGAGACCCCAAGCACGACGACGACCCGTACTACTGATTCCGGATCTCCCGCTTCCACTGACTCCAGCTCACCTAAAAAGGCGAAAGCAGTAGTACTGCGCGCGATCAACGCGCGGCGTACTGCACTCCGAAGGGGCCAATACGAAAGCGACTGCCTCGCTTTCGCCCAGCTGATTACAGCTGGTGGCCTCTCGGAACAACTGTTGCGTTGGATGGCGCTGTATCTGCGCATCGACGAGGCCGAGACCAAAGGAACCGAGCTCTAACCTGCCGACGAGAGCGCCCTGAGAGCTGCGTTAGAGGGAAAACTCTGCGCACCGGAAATCCCGCGAGTGCAGCGCGACCAACTCGAGCTCCTTGCCGAAGAAGCCACGCGCCGCAAACGCGAGCGCGAACAAGAAGTCCCGCAAGAGCCCAGCACGAGCCACATCGTGCACCGATCGCCGCCGCAATCTCCAGAGGCCCACACACCGGAAAGCAAGAGGCATAAGCCACGCTCTCGCCGACTCAGCCGACGGAACCCCGAACGCCCACGCCTACACCGCAGCAGACGACCTATGCCGCCATGGCGGCCTCACCGAAGCCCGCCACTAGAAGAGGACCGATGCCCGGGGGAAGCTCCGCGCCGCCGGGCGCGCCGACCAAACAACGCTGCCTGCCGATCGTAGTGGAGAGCCTGCCCAACTGGCCAGAGCACTTCAGACGGCTGGCGGGCATGCTGGGGCGTACACCGACCGCGCGCGCCTACGGCGATGGAGTACGCTTCCTCCCGGTGAACCTAGACGAGCACCACGTTATTAAAGAATACCTAAAGAAGCTTGCGGGGGTGAGCTGGCACACCTACGCACCCCCGTCTGAGAGAAACCTAAAGATCGCGATTCGCGGTCTGCCATCGAACACCGACCCAAATCAGATTACTGAAGCACTGCGAGAGAAGGAACTCGACGCAGAATTTACCCGACTCATTCAAGCCAGAAGTGGAAGACCAGGCTGCATTTGTCACTCCTCGCTGAGAAGAATACCTGGCCAACTCTCAGCCGTATATGAGGTGAACGAACTTCTCGGAATGAAGATGTCCATTGAAGCGTGGCGGGGGAGGAGCGGACTGGCAAATGCCATCGGTGCCAACAGTTCCGTCACTCCTCCCACCACTGCCACCGCCCGATAGCCTGCGTGAGGTGCGGGGGGCCGCACTTCGCATCAAATTGTGACCGCCCTAAGGAAGAACCGGCCACCTGCGTGAACTGCGGGGGGCCGCACCTCTCAAATAACGCCCGAGCATGCCCTGTGTTCCGCCGCGAGGCGCGCAACCGCTGCGCCGGAACCGCCGTCCGAACTGGTGACGCAGGACGCGGCAGGAAGAACGCGAGAACCAGGAGAGAGCCCGAGATAAGAAATCCTGAACCCGGAGGAGGAGCAACAGGAGCACCAGAGACTACCCAGCAGTCTGACTCGGCGGCGCGTCCCTCCCCAAACATTATACGAGACGCCTTTTTGAAGACGCTGGCTAGCGCAGACAACGACTAGACGATAGACAAATGCCTGAAAGCCCTGTATGCGCTACAGAAAAGCGATGGCCAGGACCTTTCAACCGATGACTAACGCACAACGGAGAACCCAGTCACCACAACACTAACCGCCCTGAGGCGAGGAGAAAACCCCGGACCGTACGCGGCATGGAAAGAAAATAATTGACACTCCCGCGCGAAGCGGGAGGCGAGAGAAACCACCGTGAGAAGATTGCGACGACGACCGGAGTGGAGACGGCTCCGTCGTCACCGCGTTCGAGGTCATCCGCGAGCCCGCTGCTCCGACCTACGCGACGATGCGCAAGTCCAGCGCTTCCTCGTCCGCTCCGCCTCTTGCGTCGAGCCGACGAACAACAAAAGGCCCTTCTCAGGGCCAACCAGACCGCCACCCGACGACCCCTAGCCAGCCTACGGATCCCGCCGCCTCATCAAATCAGACCACCGCTTTGCCCATCGGACTCCGCACCTCCGTGCCTGCTACTCGCACGCCGACTCGGGATGCGCGGCAGCCGCTGACCGGCAAGGCGTCCGCTGCGACGGAAGCGTACGAGAGTGATATTCTCACTCTCGCCCAGCTAATTTTAGCTGGGGCTCTTTCGCAGGGGATGCTTCGTTGGATGGCGCTGTTCCTGCGCGTCCAAGAAGCCGCAGCTGAGGGCAAATTGCCTTCCGCGACCGACGCCGTCGCGATCGCAAGCGCCGCCCGCGGCAAGCTCGCGCCGCCCGCATACTCCGACGCGCCGATTAGCCCGCTCGATCGAGCGCTGCGCTGCAAGCGCAGCGAACCCGAAGCTGGGCCCGCGTTCGACCGCGTGACATAGCCTCCGACACCGGAAAGCCAGCCACCACAGGCGAAGAAGACCTGCACCGAGAAGCCTACGCAAACAACAACGCCGCATACCACTACCGTGAAGCCAGCGAAGCAGGCGTCCGCACCTACGCCTGCCCCCGCTCCGCCGCGAAGGGCTGCCCGTGAGCAGCCCTCGTATGCGTCGATCGCTGCGCCATCTGCGAGTGATCCGCAACCGATACCGGTCCGCCCGCGGAACCCTAAAAGCGACAGTGCTGCCACCGCGTCCGCGGCAACACAGTCGACGCTCGCTTCTCCCGACGCGAAGGGCTCGCGATTTCCACCGATTGTCGTCGAGAGCCTGCCCAACTGGGCTGCGCAACTCGAACAGGTTGGGACGCGACCCCAACGTTCGCGCGCACGGGAACGGAGTGAGATTCCTACCTCAGGATGCTGAAAAATACCGCGTAACGAAAGACTTCCTTGAAAGACAAGAGGGTCTGAGCTGGTTTTCCTACTCGCCTCACTCTCAACAAGGCCTGAAGATTGCCGTTCGTGGTCTACCGAACGGGACAGATCCACAGACGATTGTCGGAGCCCTGCAAGAAAAGGGCTTCACTGTCGAATTTGCACGCCAGATAAACAGACGCAGAGGAAGACCTGGGTGCATTTTCCATGTAGTCCTGAAGAGAACCCCCGGGCTCACCCCCGCGATATATGACGTCACTAATTTACTGCTGATGCCTGTACAAATAGAAGCATGGAGAGGGAAACGCCGGCTGGCACAATGCTTCAGGTGCCAGCAATTTAGGCACTCATCCCACCAGTGCCATAGACCGATTGCCTGCGTGCGGTGCGGGGGCGAACACCCCGCCCGCCAATGTGACCACCCACGTGACGTACCGGCGACCTGTGCGAACTGCGGGGGCGCCCACACTGCGAACGACAGGAACAGATGCCCGATATTCAAAAGAGAGCTTAGAAATCGTCGGGTTGGGACTACCGCCCGACTGAGCAAGCCTAAACCACCCTCGAGGGACACAAGATCGACCCAGGTCGCGGTAGAGGAGTCAGCAGAAGCGAGCCTCATGGCCCCTGCCAACCCTCCTCCCCGCCCCCCGAAAGGAAGAAAGCCCAGGAGAAAGAAACGCCAACCCGAAGGAGAAGCTCAGCTCGTAGAGCTGGAAACAAAACTGGCCCTATATAAAGAGGAACACGACCGCAAGATAACAAACGCCTCCTCGGAAAAAGCCCTGAAAATCAAGGCGGAGTACAGGGAGAAAACGAAGGAAGCCATGCGCGACTTCACAGAGAGCACTCAAAACCTTGTCTAAAACGACAGACGACACGCACCTACGGGAAGAAATCCCAATCCAGAAGCCACCCCCGTCGCAGCGGGGGTCGAGAGAGGCCACGGTAAAAGGGGTATCCCTGAGGCCGTTTCCCCGCCCCCTCCCTGGAGGGAGCGAGAAGTACCCGACTACCGGAGTGTAGTTTGATCGCAGAGTTAATAGAGACAACATTGTGTAGTCTGAGTACACAGTCCGTCGTGACAACATCGTGCAGTCTGATAGAACAATTCGTCGCGACAACAATGAAATAACATCGAAGTAGTCTCGTCGCATAATTCATAGAAAACAACATCGAGTGGTACGAGCACGCAGTAGTAATAATTGATATTAATAGTAGTGCTCTGTTGGCTCGGGGACGCGGTTATTATATGAGAACCCCGGTGTTTTCTTGCGACCACCCCGACCTCCGCTTCCGCAAAAGCTACCACCTTAGTCTCGACTGGCTCGTGCATTATTGCACATCATAGAGAGCCCCTTCTGGACATCAAGACCGGCATCCGACTGTCGTCACTGAAGCGGGCTACCGGCGCTCTCTCTACTACCTTTGAGAGTTCTATGCCCGCCCAACGCCGGGGAACGTCGCCTCGCCTCGCCTCACCTCTCACTCACCTCATTCCACCTAACCCCACCTAACCGTGGGCCGGTGACGTAGGAGGCCGAGAGGTGTCGCCATTCATATAGACATTTGACAGGGCGGCGGCCCCAACACTTTTGACATATTGCACCACAATCTGGGGTGGGTCTTGTAAAACTTATTTTATTAAAATTGAAAGAGCTCAGAGTTAAAAGTTATGACTTCAAAACCTATTCTTTTTCCTACTCAGGAGCTTTATTCAAATTGCAAAGTTTTATCTGTTCGTAAATTATTTATTCTTCATGTTACACTTACGAAGCATGCTAAGATGATCTATAATCATAATCTTATTAGCACAAAGCGTAGATATAATCAAGTATGTCCTAGTGTGCCCCGAAGAACAGAACTAGCTGGTCGCCGTTATCATTATTTGAGTCCTATGCTGAATAATAAAATCAACAAAACTCTCAGTATTTATCCACTTATCAAAACTAAATGTAAAAAAAATATTTTAAGTTGGCTCTTGGGCCTAACGTATGTAGAAGCCAAAGAACTATCTTTTACATAATTACCTTACTTGGAAACGTTTCTTGCTAAAATATTATCAAAACACACTTAAATTCTACACATGCATTTCACTCAACACGATATTAGCTTTCACTTGCTCAGCAGCATTTCATTATTTTATTAAAGTATTTCCCACAGTTGTATATTGCGGTCACAGGTATTTTCTGTTAACTATTTCAATTAAAAGCTTACTGTTGTCCGGCGGTGAGTGTTAGTGGCTGCAACACAGTTATTAACTACAGCAGCTACTACCGCTCATGTAATTATAATTATAATATAATAACAATAAGTACCATTTTAAAATTTCACATTTGTAAAAATTCTATATGTATAATTTGTATTTGCATACTTGTATCTGTATAAATAAATAAAATAAATAAATAAAACAGGCGAAGGAATTAGTCCTTACTGCCAATTCTGAAGTTGTCAATATAGGTAGTTATTATGTTTTCTTTAGCCGGTTTTCTTCTATGTCCAAGTTAATGTAAAGGTATAAGCGCCAAATCCTCTATATAATACTTCGTAAATCTTTATCTTTCTTAATTTTCAAGAGCACAGAATTCATGCTCCGTTGTATTATTTTTCATTCACTTCACTTATGTACCATAAACGAACCATATTACATAAAACATTATAATATAGAATCAAGTAATACAAGATTATGAATAAAATATAAAATCCACTACATGACAGACTGAAATCCCGGTAAAAACTCCTCAAAAAGTTAATTCTACGTTAGTTTTGTTCCCAATTTTTGATTTATGATATATTACGTATTGTAAAAATAAAATGTGTGTATGTAATATAAAAATAAATACTTTTTGGTGAATACATATAGATAGGTATCTGTGGTGCAATAAATATCAACATTTTTTAAAATTCTGTCGGTATGTCTGTTTGTTGACCTAGCAAGGTCTTAACAGCTTCACCGGACTACAAGCAATATTTGAAGGGGAATTTTACGGCCAAATAACTAACTAATTAGCTGTTTTATTTTAAGATAGCCAGTTTAGCATACATTGCCCGCCCTGATAATAAGACAAACTATACCTAAATCTTGCACAAGAATTCTTTTATATATTGGCGAAAACGCCTTGAAGATGCGTTCTGTAGTTTTTGATCTTTTCGCGAATAGACATATAGACAGACGTGGAACAGGACTTTATTTTACACTATATAGTGATGAACTATTATCCGTGCATTCATCTGTGTGAAATTGTTAAAAAATATGTTGTTCACTGTAAATGTGCGCGTGTGACGTGCTCTGTACTGGACTCCAAGAATAAGTATATTTGAAAGTCATATGTTTATATGTGATTTAAAGTATAGCAAGATATATTAATAACTTAATTATATCGACAATATGGAAATATTTCTATATGATAAAAGATTTAACACATATTATTCGATAATGTATAACTTAATATTTTCATTACTTTCTTATATAGTGTAAGTGAGCACTGAAGTCTAGGTTCGATCCCTCGGTAGGGAGCCCTTGAGTGCGTTGCTTGCGCGATACGGTGACACACAAATATACATCACCGCTACAACACTACACGATCACCCCCACACACGTGCACGCTTACACGCTTACACATGAAAGTGGAAGGGTTTACTTTTTTTTTCCCCTTATCGAACTGAAAAACTCTCAATTTTCCGGTAATAAATATATGGAAGAGTTGTTGAGGCGTCTATGCTTGGTACACATATACGGTTCAACAACTCATACATATATGAATAGTTAGCTAGGCTAGCTAAGATAGGTCGCGATTTTGCATGCAACAGGCAACAGCCAAGCCGAGGTGTGCCGAGCACCCTTAAGCTGGTTGCCATAATAAAATCGGCTGAGTGCCTTAAGCGCTCGCCTTAGTAGTCCGGTGAAGCTGTTAAGATCTTGATGGGTCAATAGCGTAGTCATTTCGAGAAAAAAAAAGTGATATACATTAGTTAAAAAAGTTTAAAAGTTCCAGCTATGTGGCTGATGATAAATTAGGATTTATTATTATTAAATGGGATAGGTGCCATTCGATACACTATTAGTATTCACATATATAATGTACATGTAACCTGTTACCTGTTACTGTAGATGATGTGCGTGTCATACTTACAAATATTTTTGAAAGAGTATTATTGTAATTTATACATGTAATCACAATTTTATATATATTTAATACATAAAAAAATGCGTGCAAAGGCGCGGGTAACAGCTATTACAAATAGATAACATTACAGTTTAATATTACTATGATAAATGAACGTAGTCCGGTGAAGCTGTGAAGGTCTAGTAAGGCCAATAGCGTAGTCAGTTCGAGAAAAAAAAATGATAAATGAAAACAGTAAATATTTCAATAAAATTTGAAAATACATGTGTATTCAAACTCGTAGAAATGTACAGTGTGGTACCATAAGAAAATCTCCACATGGGTTCGAACCTATGAACATTGTTATGATATTTTACTGATGAAACCAATAGACCACGACGAGTTTTCACACACTTTCAACTTCGACGGTTGATAATGGTACCAATGATATTCAATAATGAGGACGGACTGTCACAATAGGAAAAAAATGAAGGCTCGAGTTTTGTATGGAATAACTTTGTAAAATATTTCTGTATCGCATATCTGTACTATAATAAAACTGTCACTAGGTCAAATCTGTACATTAAATATTTTTTGAAAATTGTAAGCGAAGTGGATTTTGATATCGACACAAGCGAAGAATAATCAATTTACAATTTTGTCTGCCTGTCTGATGTGAACACGTATCACTCGGAAAGTGTTAACTAATATTACAAAGTTACATCTACGATACTTTTTGTCCCAATAAACGCAAGGGTTTCTCAAGGATTACGGACGAAAGTCAAATTTTTTTGTAATTAATGAAATTCTGGACGGATTTTGGTAAATTTTCTTTGTGCTATATACAGCAGACAAATTAGCTAATCATTGAAGCTATATTTCATATTTTTATCGTCTTGTGTTCAGGGAATCCCTGGTACTACTGATCCGGTTTTGAAATTTGTTTCAATGTTAGAAGGTATATTATCCCTCAGTGTTATTTTTAACCGACGAAAAAAACGGAGGAGGTTCTCAATTCGTCGCGTATATTTTTTTTTTTTTTTTTATGTATGATCACGCATAACTTTTTACAGTATAGTCCGATTTTAATAATTCTTTTTTTATTGGAAAGGGTATACTCCGAAGTTGGTCCCATTTAAATTTGGGAAAAAAATTTCAACCCTAAGGGTATGAAATCAAGAATGATTGATTATTCACGCACTGATTATGTCTATGACCGCGCATATCTCTGGACAGAATAGTCCGAGTTGAATTATTATCCTTTGATTTGAAAGAGTA
>JACEII010000127.1:794937-845564 GCA_014332785.1 Antheraea mylitta | reverse complement strand
GTTGGTCCCATATACATGTAAACATGAAAAAATCAACCCCAAGGGTAAGAAAACCGGGCATGATTTATAATTCAGCTTCTGAGTTGTGTATTACAAATAAATTAAGCTTGTAGTAATTAGTAAGATCATAGCCACAAAAAATTATAAAATAAAAACTTTTTAACAAAAAATGAAACCGCCGAAAAAACTGAAAAGCAAAAAATAACAAACCTTTTACTTTATTCATCTTAATAACTAAGTTCTTAAACTAATATAAGTATACCTAAGAAATTTTGAGTCGGCGCCAAACAACCAATGAACAAAGATCATTAGATTACTTAAATTCACAAAAATAACCAAATCAAATTAAAAACACAATGTGAGATCTCCAGCGGTAACGTGTGTGCCCGTGCGGGTTGCTTCGTAAGCGTTCGGCATGCAAGGGGTGTGTCACGCTGCGACGCCGCCGCGCATCTCGCTTTACGTAATTAATTAATTTGCTTGATTGGCGCCGACTTAAAATTACTTAGGTATACTTATATTAGTTTAAGAACTTAGTTATTAAGATGAATAAAGTAAAAGGTTTGTTATTTTTTGCTTTTCAGTTTTTTCGGCGGTTTCATTTTTTGTTAAAAAGTTTTTTCAATGTTTATTCTGGCAAATATATGTCATAGTGGGAGCCTCCAACAGTCGGAGCATTCAGCGGACGACATTATTAACACATAAATAGTAACGCATATTTATTACATATCTTACGAAGATTGGAATTATCATAGGTGTTTGCTAACGGTGCTATCTATTATCTTCTAAGCGCCATCTATTGTTTTTTATGTTGATCAATACCGACAGTTTGCACTTTCAATATACTTCTATTAATTATTCTAATCATTTTTAATGTGGTTTATTCTGAATTATCGAGTAATTTAGATTAGATTAAACTGGTCATAACTTTATTCACATAAGCTATAATGGAAGTCACTAAATAAACTGGTGTCACGCCACACGACGCGACACGACACTATCTTAAGAAAATGTAGCGTCGCGCGGTATAATTTCTATTTTGATTTAAAGGAGACTATATTAGGGTCTCGATAATTGAAATCGGATTTCTGAATTTGTAATAGAGAATTATTCTAGATTTAAGTAACATGTGGAACCTTTTGTAATGTTTTTAAACCCTGAATGGCATCCGACGTGCAGTCGAGATAAGTTGCTAATTAAAATGAATAACAATGTCATTAAAACAAATTAGCATTGTACAATGTTATTAGTATTACTTTACAATTACTAGAATAAATAGTCGATCTGAAATGGATCTTAAAGCAAATAAGGATTTGTAAAGTACTTCGGTTGTTACAACTGTTAATTTTATTCAAGATAATTAACGAATGCGTAATTAAAGCAATGTATGATGTTAAAATTGTTGTTTATTTATAATTAGAATTATTATTAGCGAACATAAAGCGTTATGTTCGCAGCTATGTACAAAATAGTAGATTAAGTTCTTCGTTAAACTAAGACTTCCTGCACACTTCCTTTACTTGTTGGGTTGTCGGTAGGTGAAGGAAGGCGATAAGTGCGTGTACGACGCTGTGCATGATTCATTAATTATTCGATTATTATTCAGTCATTATTCGTTATTGTTTCTGAGATCATGAGAACATCATTATTATTGTCGCTAAGTGATAATTATTGTCTCGGAGAGCGTTGTTGTTCTGAGATTATCGTAAAATAATTATTAAAAGGAAAAGTGTATTCGAAGAAATCGTTGTTTTTTTTTCTCGAACTGACTACGCTATTGACCTGGCAAGGTCTTTACAGCTTCACCGGACTAGAAATCGTTGTTTCATTTCATAGTGTCGGTCGTGTTGTGAAAATACATACAAATGTAGGACAATGCCATCCGTGTGCTTGCTCTACTAAGGCTCTCGGCCTAGCCTCTACAATATCGATTATGACATATATATTTTCATAGTTAGTCACAAGGAACGTGATTGAATTCAGGAAAAGATCATTTATGCCAATATATGTAGGTAAGTTTTTATCGTAATTGGACCCGGTAGGTGACGTTGTGAACGGGTTTTAGGCTTATTTTATTCTCACATACCAACTGGGTATATGCCTGAGTGAGTCCCTGAATATTTTAGATCCACAATTGGAAACAGCAGGTATCTCTGCAATCGGGTATATTATTTAGGTTTATTACTATTAGATTTTTTGCGTTTAAAAATACAACTGAATTGATAACCGATTTGGGGCAGACGAAGTTGCACGGGTCAGCTAGTTTTTGATATAATTTTTGTCGTCAGTTATAATAAACGTAAGTATCCTTTTTTTTTAGTTCAGAGGCATGGTGTTATTGCTCATATCATACACGCACTATCTGTTTTCAAATCCAATATAAATTGAAGTTAATTAAAATGCTTTTGAGAGTAGCGGCAATTTTATATTAATTGATTTGAGCAATAAGGAACAGCATTAGATGGGTAATTGGGAAAGTTCCAAATTACCCCTACTACTACTACTACTACTACCCCTACTACTACTACTTGATTTTGTAAAAATATTTAAACCTTAAGATAATAATAATAATAATAATGTGATACGAAAAGTATCCGAAAGAACATTGGATCCAGTGCGCTGTTTACCAAGTTTAGGTACATGAGCAATGTGCTTTCGGTGATACTATCAGAGGTTGTGTGTGTGATATATGTCGTGATTAAACGTCGTTTAAAATTACCCCATACCGTTCCCATATCTCCGACTGTATGATCTCGATTACCCTATAGGGTTTCGGGTAAATGGAACGGGTACTTGCATATACCATATCACTAATCAATAGTTTTTGTTTTACGTATTTCAACATTAATTATTTCAACTTGTTCTGTTAATATTAACTTCAAGATTTAGGTCGTTATAATTAAAGCAGCATTTAGTGTGCTAACACTAAAAATAGTGACGATTCTCATCTGTACATACACACATCAAAAAAGTCTAAGAAACATGCGTGATATTATAAATTTTACCATTTATATTAATTAATTTCTAAGTATTTACTCAAACAAAGTGCGTAGGTAAGTAAACTTTTTTGATATTGATGACATACTGGCTGATTGTAAAAAAAAAAATTGATTATGTTTTGTTTTTTCATAAAATTCAAATGACTGCGAATTTGTTTGAATTTAAGTGCGTTTTAATTGCTACGTTTAGTCTTGATTTTATAATTTTACCAACCATTTAAATGAAGTTAGCGACAAAATTGAATTGTTAGATATTCTTTACGTCATGAAGCGACGTCATTTGATGGCAGATGAAATGCAAAGAGCTGTAGGGATGTTGCAAGCGGGATGTAATCAATCTCAGGTATCTCGACATTTTGGCATTCATAGACACACGTCTATGAATTTGTCTATTTGTCGTCTTTGGCAGCGCTACAATAATACAGAAGAACCCGCTGAACAGCATCCAGGCCGTAAAAGGAGTACAACCACTAGGCAAGACCGGTAGATACAACTGACTGCAAAACGCCAGCCGATGTTAACCGCTCGAGAGATAAGTTTGAGTCTACAAATTTCAAGTGGTGTTGATGTAAGTCCTCAAACTGTGCGAAATCGACTGCATGAGTACGGCCTACGAGCTCGACGCCCAATCAGGTGCCCACCGATACGTCACGGGAATCGCGCTCGTCGATATGAATGGTGTAGAGAACGCATAACATGGACCCAGGAACAATGGGATAAAATTATGTTTTCCGATGAGTCGCGATTCGGGTTTAATACTGAAAGGCTCAGGTGCGTTCAGGAACTTCATCCATACAGCGGCTCAACAGTTATGTTATAGGCGGGTATTATGAAGAACAGGCGAACTGAGCTCGTTTTTGTAAATAGAAACACGAATGCTGAAAATTACATTGAGGATATTCTCAGACCTTATGTCTACCCATTTGCACAAACCTTTGGCTCCGATTTTAGGTTAATGCATGACAATGCGCGTTCACATACAGCTCGGTGAACCAGTGAATACTTTGCAACGGAGAACATCCGGGTATTGCCCTGGCCTGCACAATCGCCGGATCTCAACCCCATCGAGCACGCATGGGACATGCTCCAGAGACGTATTTTGAAGGACTTGGACGGAGCGACAACAACCCAACAGCTGAAGGATTTGCTACAATTCCATTGGGAGCGAATACCGCAAGATGACATAAACAGTCTCATTAATTCAATGAATAATCCTTGCCGACAAGTTCTGAATAGCAGAGAAGACCATACTTTGTATTAAATTGTTCTATTCTTTCACAATATACATTTTCTTTAGAAATTTCATTTTGTAAAAAAAAGTTTAGTTTCTTATGTATCTTAGTTTCTACAGTATATTCTAATATTGTTCATTTCTGTTATTAAAAGAACTTATAAAGACAACAGCTGTTATTTTGATATCATAGAACCCTAAAGATATTATTTTAAAAATAAAATACGTTATAATGTGAAGAACCATCCTAAAATTTTAATTAGTACATGTTGCTTAGACTTTTTTGATGAAGTTGAAGTTGAAAAAGGGACCTTTTTCTGAGGTCGTGTAAAAGAATAACAATAATATTCTGCTCTAGGTAACCTGAATCATGTGATATTGCGAATACAGCTCTGGTAAAAATTATATTTTTCGATGGAAAATATTGCGTGTGAGTTTACCTGTATGCCTCAGTACTACGGAGGTCACTGCGATAAATTGGCGCGCTCCGCACCAGCTCCACGAACCCGAGGCCAAGTGAAAACATGGCGTCCGTCAACGAAGCTGTGGCGTTACATCCAAACGATATCGTATAGACTCGCAGCGCTGCCGGTGGATCCGCGCCGCGCCACTCGCGTGTCACCCACACGAACCCCCTCGTCACCGTCATCTCCTCCTGTGCTGCCACCTCTAGCACCTTGCGTGCCAGTCTCCAACCGCAGTTAACAAAAAAAATGCGTGCGTTTGCAGAGACCAGTGCGTTTAGTATGCGCTGTATCTCTGAGGAATTCGCCTCGTGGACCAGTTGTACCAGACGTATGGTTACCGAACGATTGACTCGCAGCGCCTTCGAGAGTGCTCCCGCTGTCACACTCGGGTCTGACACAACGGCGAGTCGTTTCCATTCGCGCTGCCTCATGAATTCGCTGATAGCCAATGCTAGTTGCGAAACCGTACCTGCAGGAGTGGCGGCGCCAGGAACTTCGTTGGCGAGTACACCGTAACCCACGAGCGGCAGCTTTAAGGTCGCTGCAGTTTTTACGGCTTCTTCTACGTTATTGTCAGGCACAAGCACACCGACGTACGAATACCACTTGGAAAATCTACTCATACTGATTAGCTTGTTACTCGCGCTATTTCGGTCAGTACAGTTGATATAGTACTTAGTAATCCCAATTCCATAGCCTATAGTATCGTTTCTAGGACGAGTGAGATCCCAGAGCACCGGACCGATCTTATTCGCGACGTTATCGTAGAAGTCTTTATCAGGATCATCGAGGCACTCTAGTACGCCAATCCAGTGATCGTATCGCGACGGCATCCACGCATTAATGTACTTAGCGGTTTTATTGCACACGGTTTGACCCCACTCGTCGCGCAGCTCCTCCGCCTCGAGCAATTCTCGTAACTCATCCGGGTTCGTCGAGAAATTTGTCAACGCATCGTATAGTAACGGCGCGAAGCTCGAAAGTTCTTCGCTGACCGCAAACACAGCCATACTGGACGCGTCGCGCTCGGTACTCCTTAGCTGTACCGGGTACACGCCTGGTACGTCCGACCACATCTCATAGTCAATAAACAGGAAAGAGCGTTCAGCGGCAGCCACAAGCCGAGTGAGGTTCGCGCGACCGATACTATCGTTTCGTAAACTCAACTGGCGTACCAATTCGGCCGCTCGCCCCCTTTCATCTTTCTCTGTGAAGCGCGGCACGTATATAAACAGCCGGTTGAGCTCCTCTCTGCAAATGAAATCTATTTCTTTATAACACATACGGGTAAACAACTCGCACAACTACTATGCGAAAATAGAGTTCAATTAAATTAAATATATATGATATTAATGATTAAATTGAGATCAAGATAAAGCCAGAGTAATAGATGAATACTCACTTTTGCTCGAGAAATCCACATTGTCGCAGCACGTTCAATTTCTCGTAGAACGTTGGAGTTGAAGCGAGTAGGCACAACACGTCAGCGTGTGCTACCTGACTCAGCACTGCGTGCACTCGCATAAGTAGTGGTGCAGCAGCCTCCTGCAACACAACTAGACCTTTTGTAATTAGGTCGCAGCGCGAATGGGTCGTGATCATCGCGGCTGGCATCACGGCAAGCTCATTTCTCTGCAGAACCATGTTGCAAAGGAAACGAGTGCTATTTTTCAGAGTGACCGTCGTATAGCCGACCGCATCACGCAGCGCGACCAGCAGCAGAGTGGCGACAGCGCGCGTTGTACTCCCGCTCCAGTACACTGTCACTTTCCGCTGCTGTCCGAGCACGGTGACTCTACGTTCTCCACCTGCAACAAAACTGAACATTTACGTCGTTCTCGACCAAGCAACAGGGCGGAAGCTATTTAATTACTATCCATAATCAAAGATCCCACTCATAATCAAAGCGTTGGTATAACGCATTGAAGGAAATAAGTTACATTGATGGGGTTACTTGAGACACCCAAGCCAACCTCACCTGCACGTGGTGCAGCCTGCTGATCAACGAACGAGGCAATGGCGATAGCGGGGTGGTAGGGTTTTACAGCCCGACTGGGTCGCAACCACCATGTACATGGCGTAAAAGCCCATCATAGTGACTCGCTTTTGAGCGTCGCGTTTCGGGATCAGCCTGTGCATATCCAGTACCGGGTGACTTTCGTCATTATGGCCGGCATGACAGCGGCGTCCGACGATGGATGATCTGTCTCTCGGTGGTCGCCCCCTGTTTTTGGATTGTACTATGCTTACCATCAGGCATAGTGCAGTCACTTTGTCGTGCTTCAATACCAGCCACCTTTCAGACTTAGCGTGTTCATAAAAAATATATTACTTTACTGATAAAAAAAAACCGTAATGTAATTCAAAATACCAGCTGATTCTCGGGTCAAAGACCGCGCGGGCGTACCGCCCGCGCCAGTAGTTACCGATCGCACAAAATTTATACACAATAATTTGATAGTTAAAATAAATTGCAATTATGATCGACAGTTAATTAATGTATCAGAATGAATTTAAAATTGTATTCTTATACTTTGTGTTAACAAACTTTCCGTTTTTAGTCTGTCCAATACCATGATACAAAAACAGGTAGGTACATCACAACTATCTAAAATTACTTGCAAATTTCATTGTGAACGCCGCCTCTAATTCTTTTAAAGCACCTACAAATTTTGTAAATTTGGGGAAGCGATTATCAGTGCCGCGTCGCGCCGGCACACTATACATGAGAAATATTTATAACGAAAACGAAAAAAACTAAATTGGCGTTCATTGACCCGAGCATTAGTTGATTTTATATTACATTATTATATGAGAGGGTAGGCTGTTGCTACTGTCAACATCGGCTCCGTATTTTCTTATAAAATTAAATATAATAAGACATGAAATTAAAGTGATATCATAGCTAAAAAGTTAAATAATTGTTCAAAGAATAAGGTCAAGTGAAGATAACAACAATAAGCTACTACTCAGTGTAAAAACAGTGAAAATCAACACTTGCTTCTTTAGAAAATTTTAGCCTAAATGGTGAACTCTATGACTAATTGTGTGTCATTATACGTTATATATATATATATTTAGTGACAGTGAAAAACATAAACATTAGTTTTGTGATAGTTGGATTGCAAAAATATTGAAAATTTACTGGTATATGTTGTTGTTACACAAAAACGGCGAAGTCATCGTCTACTAACGCCATCTAACGAACAATAGCAGTACTAATTGTTTTTATATTAGATAAATCCAATATCACATACTTTAGCCATGTACTAGAGAGTGACTGAACTACTTTGCTCTTAACTACAAATTAGATCAAATACGAACGAAGTTCTTTGAAGTACCAAAAGAGGGCAATACTTGTACTAAATATAATATACCAAGTCTTCATTTATTTTTTACAACAATGGAAGAGATAATGGCTACACTTCGTATAATCCAAAAAGAGCTCGACAACCAAAAAAAACTTGTAAGTAAAAATGGTGAAGACGTGGCTGAGAAAGTTACATTAAATATAAATAAAATTTTAAAAGAAAAATTCAAGATTTTAGAAGAAAATCATGAAAATCTCAAGGCCAGGGTTGAATACCAAGAGCAAAGAATATACTATTTAGAGAAACAATTAAGAACACGCAATTTAGTATTCTTTGGACTGGAAGAACATGAAAGATCCTACCTCGAGTTCGAAAAAAATATAATAGACTTCGTCCATAAATACTTCCCCATTAACATAGATCGTAGAGACATAAAAGCCATCAGAAGAATAGGGAAGAAGTCTGTCAAGCCAAGACCCGTTGTTATAACGTTTACAACACTAGGCATGAAAATCGATTTCCTTAAACACAAAGGAGCTCTAAAGGATACAGCTTACTATATAAAATAGGACTATCCACAAGCAGTTCTACAAATAAGACGAGAACTACAGGAGCAAGTAAAAGTGGAAAGAGAGAAACGAAATACAGCTCTTATTAAATATGACAGACTTGTCTTATTAAAACATCCATTAAAAAATAAAACCATCAACAAAAAACGAAATCTATCAAATTCACCAGAGAGCAAAAACACACACGGTCACGCAGAGCATAAAGACGAGCAAATAAAAACAATAAGACCCTAGCTACCCACACAATACATAGATCATCGAGTTTTTCCGAAGGTGTTGTAAAACCAGGAATGTTAAATTTTTTAACTAAGAAAAACGATAACATTAAGACAAACACACAATATAATACCACGGACGCATAGCAACGAACACAGTCGCCCCACCCTGAGAATGACAAACAATTAAAAGAAACGATAGTAACACAAACAACACATCTTCCAAGCCAGCTGGTCACTGTGGAAGATTATGACCTAAACCCTCCAAAGACAATTACAACTACAAATATATTAAGCAATACATCAACTACACCAAATAAGCTCTACGTAATGACATACAATGTAAGAACACCATCATCATATGGTCACTTATTGGAATTAATGCAGGCACTTAAAGATATAAAGTACGATATAATTGGACTGTCTGAAACAAGACGCCAAGGAATAAATGTAGAAGAACACGACAACTATGTTCTATGCTATGCAGGACTCATGCCAGGAAAATATGGTGTTGGATTCTTAATACATATTAGACACAGAAATAACATAGAGAGCTTTACAAGAATCAGTGATAGAGTCGCACTCCTGAATTTAAGCATATAAGGAAACAAATTATCACTTATTCATGTATATGCACCCACTGAAGCAGTAAACGATGAAGAAATAGATAATTTCTACACAAATATAAACAAAGCTATAAGTCAAGCACACAAAACGTATTTCCTTGTGGGCGATTTCAATGCAAAAATTGGACAACCGAGACAAGATGAATACTTAGTAACGAAATCAAATGGTTACGGACAAAGAAACAAGAGAGGCCAGAGGTTAATAGAATTCGCTCTTGAAAATAAAATCGCAATATTAAATACCTTCTTTAAAAAGAAGCCAAAACATAAGTGGATCTGGCGGTCACCAAGTGGAGTGCATAAGAATGAAATAGATTTTATCATGTCAAACCAACCAACCATGGTGCAAAATATCGAAGTGCTAAATATTAACTTTTCTTCTGATCATAGGCCTGTAAGAGGATTAATAAAAATAAAAAAACAAAAGAAAAACAGGTCTAACTTCAGTAGCTGCCATTACTCTACATTAAAAAATCAAGAAGAAGTATTGAAATACAAACAATGCATCACAGCCTATTTACCAGACCTACATGTTTGCTCTACCACTTCAGTGCAAGCCTATCACGATAAAATAATAAAGGCTGTCACCCAAAGCCTTCAAAGTGCCCATTCAACAAAGAATTCTATACATAAAAGTCAAACCATTCTATCAGAGCGCACTTTAACACTTATAAGAAGAAGACAAGTATTACAAAAAACTAAAAAAAACACGATCAATGAGAAAAGAGCTGTCAGCGCTGTATAAGCTTATAAATAAACTTATAAAACAGGATTATATCAGACACAGACAAAACACTATACAAAAACATTTGATACAAACAGGCAGCACGAAAAAAGCTTTTAAAGAATTACAAACGTGCAAAACATGGATTTATGGACTAAGTAAAGCAAACAAAACACTAAATAATCGTAAGGATATTATTAATATTGCGACGGAATTTTACAGGGATCTTTACAGTGCCAAAAACTCTAAGGTCGCAGGGCATAGTAGTGCCATCTTAACAGGCAAATATAAGAAAGAAAGCACAACAAGGATCGAGGAAAAAGAAGTAGTTGAAGCAATCAATATGTTAAAAGTAGACAAAAGCCCGGGCTCAGATTATATAACAAATGAAGCTATAAAAGCAGCCAATAGTCTACTACTACCGCTGACTCTTCTTTTCAATCGCATACTTGAAACCACCGAAACACCTACGCAATGGTCAGAGTCAAATATAGTTCTAATATACAAAAAAGGCGACCCACACGATATAGACAACTATAGGCCAATAAGCTTATTACCTTGCTTATACAAATTATTTTCCTCGCTAATCAACAAAAAAATAAGCACCTCATTAGCGGCGGAACAACCAATAGAACAAGCAGGTTTCAGGAAGGGTTACTCAACCATAGACCATATTCATACCCTGGAACTATTGATCGAAAAATATCAAGAACGACAGAGAGCACTTTACATTGCCTATATAGACTACAAAAAGGCTTTCGACACTGTGTCTCATACAAGCATCTGGGAAACTTTAAACGACCAAGGAGTAGAAGATGTATATATTCAAGTAATAAAGAGCATATATAACAACAATATAGGAAGAGTAAAACTGGAAAAAATCGGCTCAAGCTTTCCCATCGAAAGAGGAGTTAGACAAGGCGATCCCCTATCTCCGCAACTATTTATTGCCGTCCTGGAAGGAATAATGAGAAAAGTAGAGTGGAAGCAATATGGAATAAACATTAATGGAAACTACCTCACTCACCTCCGTTTCGCTGATGAACTGGTGTTGCTATCAGAATCAGGTATACAGTTACAATTAATGATTCACTCATTAAACGAAGCAAGCCAAAAAGTAGGTCTAGAAATGAACCTAACAAAAACAATGGTCATGACAAACAGCACAGAAACTAGAATCTCAGTCGACAACGAAGTACTTGTTTACACAGAAAGATATATCAACTTGGGAAAACAAATAAGTTTCAATAGTAAAAATAATGAGTTGGAAGTAGAACGCAGAATACAGAAGACGTGGAATAAATACTGGAGTATGCAAGAAATATTAAAAAGCAACATGGCAGTACACATTGAAACAAGAGCGTTGAACACTTGGCTTCTACCCTGCCTAACTTATGCTTGCCAAACCTGGAAATATACCAACAAAATTAAGAACAAAATTACCAGCTGCCAACGCGGCTTGGAGCGTAGTATGCTCAACATAAAGAAAATACAAAAGATTAGACATACAAAAATACGGGGTATTTCTAAAGCCATCGACGCTCTGATCCATGCCCAAAGGCTAAAATGGAAATGGGCGGGCCATATAGCGAGGCTACAAGATGACAGATGGACCAAACGAGTCACTACGTGGACGGGTCCAAAAGGAAAAAGACGCATAGGAAGACCCCACACGAGATGGCAAGACAATATCAAAAGAACAGCAGGCCCAGACTGGCTAAAAGTGGCTCAAGATAAGGAACAATGGATGTCTTTGGAGGAGGCCTTTACCCAAACAGGGGTTTTTGCAAAAAATAAATAAAACGATAGTCATAAGATCTTTTTTCTATTATGATTGTTGTGTAAATAGTTAAGTTCATGTTTAGTTTGTAAGAAATATAAGGCTTTTTTATTTTTATTTTTTATTTTATTTATTTATATTACATTACGGTTTTTTTTTCAGTAATGTTTTCTTTATGAAACTATCGTTCCAATTAGCTGTACTAATATGATGGAGCGTAAAGAATGCTAATAAAACGCTTTAAAAATATTTTTTTAAAAATCAGAATCGATTTTTTTTCCGTGCCATCCTCAAAGGTGTCATTAGTACTATTGTCTGCTATACACCTTTTCCAGCTGATTGATGTTACACTCGGGTCGCGGGAGAGCTACTTTGGAGAGCAATAAAAACACGGGTTAACTGATTTACTGTTCAGTGTAAACTGAAACAAAAAATTATTAAACGCTTGAACACCAGCGATGTTCAAGGAATTCGATATTCTCTTTATTTATTTTATTTTAAGGTAAAACGTGATCTTACAGCTAATAAATGTACAAGTATAGAGGAAATAACATCAATAAGGCCATTTAAAAGTTCACTCAGACATACAGTTAGATATTTTTTTACCGACTTCGAAAAAGGAGGTGGTTACTATGTTCGGTTGTATGTTTTTTTATGTATATTAATCGATATCTCCGTCAATTGCAAACCGATTTTAATGATTCTTTTTTTATTCGAATTGGCTATACTCGGAGGTGGACCCATACAAATTTGAATAAAATATTTATCCCTAAGGTGAAATATCGTTTATTTGATTTTCACCCACATCATGTCTACGTATTTTAGTCTAGTTGGAACCAATTTCAATAATTATATCTGAATTACTGATACTTGGTGACGGTGTTCTTTAAATTAAAAAAAATGTTCCAACCATAAGGGGTGAAAATATAGGGATGAATAAATGAACTTCCCATAAGTTCTCTCTCTTCTCAAGTATGGAACCCGAATTACGATGTTTATGTCAACCGTATTGAACGTGTACAAAAGAGATTTCTTAGATACATTCAATACAAAAACAAACGAAATTATGGTAACTATTTTATTAACTGCAAATACAATCATATTCTTCCTCTTCGTGAACGTAGACGAATCGCCGACATATCATACCTCTTGAATATTACTAGCGGTATAGTAGAGTGTGCGGAACTACTAAGTAACGTTAATTTACGAGAACCTGCTAATTCAACAAGAAATATATATCCTCTACACGTACCGCTAGTGAAATCATCTTATAGAAAAAAATCATTTCTAATTACAGCTAGTAACCAAACTAACAGCGTCTCGAAAATCTTCGACATAGACCTCTTTCACACGGGGTCTCTCAAACTCAAGAAAGTTCTCAACAGCAATTTTTTTCTAAATAATTCTACCAGCTAAGTGCATGTATTATAATTAGATAAGTGTATATCTGTGTGATCTTTTAAATGGCCTTACTGATGTTATTTCTTCTATATCTGTACATTTATTAGCTGTAAGATCACCTTTTACCTTAAAATAAAATAAAATAAGTTAATTAAAATGAAAATTTGGCATATTCTGTCGTAGTAATGAGAATATCATATAATCAATCCTGATTTGATCATGGAAATGGAGACATTGGAATGGAACTCATCAGAGTCTTACAACAGCCATTTTGTGTTTGAGTAAATATGACTCGTTTTGACGAGGACTTACATGTGAGGGTTTTGACTGTTGAGGCAATTTCTGTGAAGCGGACATTCTAACTACATGCGGACATAGCTAACTAGCCACGATTTGTTAAGCCACTTTTGAAACGCTTATGACGTATCTATAGTTTTGTAATATCATTGGTCGCTTACGCATTGATACGATGACTTGAATTGATTTGCTCGCACTTTTTAACTTTTCGTATATTTAGACGTGACTCGAAATAGTTATTGCATTCATTATAGGTTTTATACACTTTAAATTAGTTTTTAGTTTTGAATTATTAAAAAAAATGCGCCGTCACGGGAGGCCTGGCAGATATGAAACATCAAAATTGTTTTGCAAAAGTTATGTATTATGAAAAGATAAAATTCGAGTTTCTTGCCGGTTCTTCTCGATGACTGGGTTGTATTCCTAACCGGTGGTAGTTTTGACGTTCATGAGTGCCTTTTCAGGGCCTAAATTGAATGAAGCGTATTTTGATGTGATTTGATTTATATGCATAAAATAACAGATTACGACAGGAATCAGTTATGACATAATGAAAAGATGCAGCTAAAAAATTTACAAATTAGTTCCATAAAAAAATGACTGTTTATTTATTTTATTACATAAATATTCATTTTTATTAAATGAAAAATACAAAAATTTAACTAGGCGCCGCGCTGGCGCGGTTTGTTTGGCGACATTTATCAAAGGGCGCTAGGTCGTCGGCGCGTGACAACACTAGTAGAACAAGTGGCCTACAAACTAGGCTTGCAAATGATTTTGAGTATTTCGTTAATAGTGCAATGTTCGTGTTTTCGTCGCCACAGCAACGATCAGGTTTACCCTCCGCCTATAGATGTTTCACATGAATAACATTTAAAACTGAGGCTATCACAACCTTGTTATTTTGTAATAGTTACGTAAATGAAATGAATGAAATTTAGTTAAAAGCCACTGTCAAGAATAAATGATGAATTCTATTTGTATCATCGTATGTTCTTCGAATCTTCCTAAAAGCAGTGACTTTGTTATGCTTTCCGTTTCACCCAAAAAGTTAATCTCACTGTCGTTAGGATAGATTCTTGTAAGCATGCGTGAGTGCTCGTGTGCGTTTGTGCGTGTGTGTTATGTTTCCAATAAATACAATAACGTTAGTATTATTACTAATGGAATTGTCTTTACACAGATAATAAAATACTTGTACCAACTATATAAATTAATTACTGTACTAAATCATTTCTGAATAGAAACATATTTATATTATTTTACCTCTGTCTAGAGTTGTAGTGTGTTTGGCGACGCGACGAATTCAGGATAACGACGCGTGACCGAGTTTTACGTATAATTCACAAAACAATACTCGTATATATATATACATGCGGTAGAATGACGTATTGTTATTTTAATGTGATCTAAAATTCCGTCATTTAGTCAATATTCCCTAAAGGAAATCTCGTGTTATTTCGAGCTATATATATTCAAACATGGCGGACAGCGTTTAATGCTTTTAAAACTGACAGTTAGCAAGACGGACGTATATGTACAGAAACATCAGGTGACTGAAACCTGACAGCCTATAGCGCAGTGCAGTGGCCATGCAAATCGCTGTATTATCGACTGTACAAATTGTTCATGAAACGTTATAAGAATTCCTAGTCAATACAGGCAATACAGAAACAAAGAAAGACTTGTTTTTGTAAATTATGTTCCGTTACAATATGTTTTTGCATAATTATTTCCTTCTTCGCCCTCGGCCAACAATTACATGTGATCAAGGACTGTTCTTATTTGACTGGCTACTATGGGTATATATACTGATGTTACTTGTAACTATAAGAATGCAAGAAGCACCTTTGGCACCGTGCGGCAAGCAAAGCATTAATAAAGACAAAATTGAGCCAAATATTTTGTTATTCTTTCTGTTGGTAACAAATTAAAAATTGTATATATGAGTTCATACGTGAAAACTAAAGAGGGGCAAAGGCTTTACTCATATACTAGAGATGGTCACTAAAGGGGGGAGGAGAATAATCAAATATGGGTCACGTAGTCCCTTACTTAAAAGTATGTAGTACTTGTTTAGTATGTATAGCATAACTATCACATAATTTTTCACTTAATATTTGTCACATAATGTGATAAAGAAGCTAAACTGCGAGGAACCAACACCATCGAATGCAAGTCTAACAACTTAAACATATAAATGAATTTCATACAACATTATGTTAGTATAGAATTATCGGACACACTCACTTCCCTCTCGGAATCGACTCTGGTTAACCAGGGCGGTACAGACAGGAGGCTGTTCTCCTGTCGCCATCACCACGAGTGCTGCCGCCAGCAACACCAGCACGCATATCAGCGCCGATAGATGCATTGTGTCACCACAACGCGCTACACGCGACACACTAGGAGTGACCGCACCGACCCACGAGGGCTCTTCGTGGACATTACTACTAGGGATGATCGATATTCATCGACGGTGAATAAATATCTCTATTTAGCTGGAAAAAAATCGATATTTTGACATCGATGTTTTCATTTCGATTACATGCCTATATATGTTATGAGAATAAAATATCAAAACGTCAATATATCTTTAAGGGACATCCAGGGTTGGATGTACTAGTTAGGGACTAGACAACTATCAAGTCTAACTATTTTATACTATATGACACTAATCAATGTAATCGAAGTAAGCCGTACGAATAGTTATCTCTTTGCATTTTATAGGGGAAAAAAGAGAAAGGGAGAGCTACAGAAAGACTTTTCCCAAAGCTGACCAACTCCTATACTAGCAACAGAACGAAGTAAAGAAAAAATACCTGAAAAAAGTTATATTTACGGATTTACGAAGTGTGCTCAAAAATACTGGGAATGTTAATTTTTGTTATTGTATTTTAGTTTTAATTACAATAAACGCATTTAATAAATAGAATAGAGAGTATTATTTGCTACCAAAACATCGATGTTTTTAGACATATCAATGTTTATCGATACTTTTAAGTTCACGTTAACATCGATGTTTTATTTAATATAGATCATCTCTAATTAATACTCCCATTTATTTTACGTTTTCCTTCCTACTATGCGATATACTTAATAATAACTAAAGTATCCGATTATTTAGAACAAATACTTATAAATATACAACTACGTATCCCTGTAAACGACGTTCTAATTTTAATAATAATTTAAATAAAAGGTCTATGAAATTGCCTTTCTGCAGTACTGGCCATTTCAAATCAAAATAATTTTTGTTTGGTTAAGAATTCTAATTTCAAATTAATTTTATATTAAAAACATGAAATTCTTTTTCCAAGAGTAGTCATTCGTTTATTGATTAGTGTTACATTTTCATTGCATTTCAATCTTTTTTGTCATCATGGATACGTTAAAAATTCGAGTAATTATGGAATATGAGTACCGTCGTGGCAGCAACGCGGCACAAGCGACAAGCAACATCAACGACGTTTACGGAGCCAACACTACAAACCAAAGCACCACCTGTTATTAGTTTCCTCGCTTCCGTTCTGGATATTTCGACCTGAAAAATGAACCTCGCGGTCGTCCGATAACTTTGGTCGACAATCACGAATTAAAGGCGATTGTGGAAGCTGATGATACACGATCTACGGCTGAATTAGCAGCAGATTTCGACGTTGGCGTCAAAACAATATTGATCCATTTGCGTCAAGTTGGCAAGGTAAAAAAGCTTGACTCAATGATCGCCAGTGCGAAGTACGCGTCGAGACATGCCTTGCACTGCTCAACAGACAGACAAATGAAGGAATTTTGAACCGCATTGTTACCTGCGATGAAAAATGGATTCTGTTTGATAACCGCAGGCGCTCAGTAAGTTGGTTCGATCCTGGTTCAGCACCAAAACAATGCCCTAAATGAAAACTTACCCCTAAAAAAGTGATGGTCACAGTTTGGTGGGTAGAGCCGGTGTGATTCATCACAGCTTCTTATCAAACGGGTTGAGCATTACTGGAGGTGTGTACTGTGACGAACTGAATACAATGATGGAGAAGCTGGCACATCTCCAACCAGCATTGGTCAATCGCTCGTCTCCGCCGCTCCTATACGATAACGCGCGACTTCATACTGCACAGCAGACGGTCTCCAAGTTGCAAGAACTGGGGTTGGAAGTTCTCCGTCATCCTCCCTACTTACCAGACCTTGCGCCTACAGGCTACTACTTTTTCCAGAATTTGGATAACTCCTTGGCGGGAAAAAAATTCAATACTCGAGAGGCAGTACAAAATGCCTATGAAGAATTTGTTACCTCCCGTTCAGCTGATTTCTTTAAGAAGGGCATCAATAAACTGCCATTGCGTTGGCAAAGATGCATTGATTACATGGGTGATTAATTCGATTAATACAAGTAAAAAATACATGAAAAAAATTCGTTTCAATTTTTTCATACAAAACGGCAATTTCATAAGTAAAGACCTAATATATAATAAGTAGCAATCTCAACCGGTGATGTCTATGTGGCAATGAATGTTTGGATGTCGCGTACATCGTCACAATAATGAATCCTTAAATAATTCTCGATCAAAGAAAGACATCGTAATGAATCTGCAGCATGGCTATTAAAGCCTGGTTATTTAGGTTTAATCTTCAACTTGCAACCAAGTATAGGCATGTTGGAGAGCAGTTCCCCTCTAGGCTTAGGTAGCTCATGAATCTGTATTAATATCCAGTGTTAAATAAACCTTATTAAGGCAAATATCTTGTTTTTTTTATATCATAGGAGGTAAACGAACAGCTGGGTGTCCTGATGTTAAGTGATCACCGACGCCCAATAACACTAATAACACTAACATATCCTTATTTAATTTAAAGGAAGTATGTTTCTTTGTTACACTTAACTACTGAACCGAGTATCACAACATTTTATATACCTATACACAGTCAGAGATACAGAAAAGGATATAGGGTACTTTTTATCTAAAAACAGTGTATGGAACCCGAGGCATAGGTCATATTATCATCGAGTGAACACGCGAGCAAAAACTAATAGGATATAAACTAATGGCTCTTTACAACATACAATTTTATAAATATCTTACAGGATATCACAAATATAAAAACATAGTCATTTGTGTGACAAGTTTTTCAAAACTTCTTTGACTTTATTAATTTATCATTATTTAAATATGTAGTCGGCCAGAACCATCGCTGGGAACTTTATAATAATTAATTATTTCAAAAAAATACACCGCTTATGTACTCACATTCTTTACAATCTGACTATCCGCTATTGTCCTGATGGGTCTTTTACAGCTTCATCGGGCTTGAAATATTAATTTGGCTTGGCTTACCGTGTCTTTTATTGACCAAAGAGTCGGGATCCACTTATATTCGGCTTTAATTAAACTTTAACTAGATTAAAATTATTTATTCTTTTTTGGCATTTGTAACTAATAATTGATGTATATCAAAAAGACCTTTAAATGATTTATCAACTCATAAATATCATAGTATTTGAACATAATCTCATATAATGTTAAGTAACGATGTGCTCTAAGATCGTAATTTTGAGAGATATTACCAAGAGATGGCGCTATCGGACACATGTACAACAGCCGAATGTCACATTAGGACACATCACGGGCTGTTTTTGACCTGTAATCAGGAAACGACTACATTTGATCTCATGACACGCATTGTTCAAGTTGTCACAGTGTCTGGCTTCTCACACTGAGTAGGTACAGTGTTCGTGATTCAACCTAGTACAATTTCTACTTGGCATAAGCCATGCGTTAGTAATATTTGGGTTGATTAAAATATTATATTAAACATATTACCTTTAATAACAAATTGTTGTATTTTTAAATCCCATTTTTTCTCTATAAAAACTATTTACAAAAACATGAACACTTCATTAACTGTAATCAATACATCTCATAACTTATTTTATTTCATTTCAAATAATAACAACGAATGCAAGTGATATCACTTCCATATAACTTTAATCATTTACTTATAATACATTCATAAGTTACGGATCTGTTTACAATAATGTTACAACTGACTTTACAGTTTACAAATTAGAATTTTTATTAATCCTTATTGGAAGCTTACGTCACTGAACACTAATCAAGCCAATAATTTCCGAAGACATGTATGTATTTGGGGTGATTCATTTGTTTATTGTTAAAAAAATGGTTTTAGAATTAAAATTATTATTGAAAATTTGAGTCCCTTACTCAAATTTTTAATAATAAATTTTGTCTTTAGAACAATATTATATACATGTTTAGTTGCAACTTAAACACGTTAAACCGAAACTATGGGATTATCTTTGGTGAATTTTAGGAAGCTAACTTGCAAGTTATTTGTGATATTTTATTTATACTACGTATGAAACAATTTATTCTATCTAAGTATATAAAAATATGTCTTATTTATGTTTAAAATCATTTTAGAGTGAATAAAGCCACGAGCAATGGCTGTATAATGATGTATCTGTAAAGATATGCGAAATTAGATGTATAGGAATGAGGGCGCATGGGGGGGTGCGGCGTTTTGACTCGATGTGAGCGCAACGCCATCATGTACTGGCTATTTCAAACACAAACCTACATTGATGTAATTCCTCCATCACGCTATGTTATTATAAGAATATTTTTAATCCCTTTAAACTTTCTCGCGATGGCCGAAAGAACCGTTATTTATAACCGACGTTATTGTTATAAATTTTAATTAAGAAACTTAAGTTGATAAAGTATACATCGCGCGCCGTCAATCGAGCTTATCTCTAACGCTCTTCACAGTAAGCTAACAACACTAAATAACGTCCGCATCCGTTTCAAGTGTTCTCCAGACACATTGCTAAATTAAGGCTAAGCAGTAACAATACGAATTAGGTCCATTACTGAATTAATTAATAATAAAAATAATATAACATAAATATAGGTAAATCCGTTATGACTAGGTTACTACACAGAATGTACTAAAAATTTCCGAAACCTACATGAAAAACATTTAAAATTTAATTATATCGTTTGTAAATGCAACTCTTTGGCTTCAAAATGCAGCTTATTTTACAATTTGTCACTTGTTTTTACAATTTGATGCTATCTTAAATATTGAGTGTCTACGTTACCATGAATTTAATTCCTAAAAACTTTCGAAGTATCATTCGATTTTTTATAACTGGTTTGCAGAATTCCAACGCGGTCATGTTAACCTCAGTGACAGTTCTTGACGGTCCTTCATACTACTGCTCTCCACAATGATTACAATGATGACAGCATGGTTAAAGCAGTTAACAATTCTCAACACCAAAAAAAGGCCTAGTTAAACCGTACAAAATTAATATTTCCGAGGTCGCAACTGATTTGCATTCATGTTTTCAAAATTGGTTTATTCGTAAAAGTGGATTACATTGGAATAAAATATTTATATATAAATTCATTTTTGACCAATGATATTTTTCTTATTGTTTCCGGAAATTTTTCAATACGCCCTATACTACTAAGGAATGCTGTGAATCCGAAGCCAAAGTGCGCCGCTATGTGCTGCGTCATGGTAGGAATGCGTCCGTGTCACGCGGCCCGTCCGTGCTTAGGTATGTGGTGTCGGTGCCGGCCGAGGCGGGTGCCGCCCACGACGCCCAGCGACCCTGCAACCAGTGATCAGTGTCGGTAAGAACCATTGACACATCGGTAACAATAATGCCTGTTGTTGATCAACAATTATTTGTTACCTCACTGAGCGCAGTGTCCACGTCAAGCACGAGAGTAAGCGCAAGAGGTGGCATGTCTGGGCAGGGTGCGAGTAACCGTGGTGATTCTGCCAGGAATGCGGCCACATCGGCGGCAGTGGGTCTCGCGCGTGGTTCACGTACCCAACAAGATTTGATCAGTCCTTCTCTGTAATCATGAGAATGGATTCAATTACCAGCACTGCAAAGTTGTTTTAAAACAAGATGGATATAATAGAGTCAGCATACTCACAACTGCGGCTTGATTCCGAGGGGTAGATCGAGCGTATGGCCGGCTTTGACGCGCGTGAGTACCTCTGAATTACTAAGACCTTGGTAAGGGAGCGCGCCAAACGTAACCATCTCGTAGAGTAAAACGCCGAATGACCAGACATCTGAAGCCGCCGAAAAGACGCCGAGGGCAAGGCTTTCGGGTGCCATCCAACGTACGGGTAGCAGTCCTTTGCGACTAAATCGGTAGTAGTCATTTTCGAAGACGAGCCGGGTCATACCAAAGTCAGCCAGCTTGACTACTCGGTTCGCACTAACTAGGCAATTTCTCGCCGCTACATCCCGATGTACGTAACGCAGCTGAGCTAGGTAAGAAAGCGCACGTGCTGCATCCAATGCCATACTCGTAAGCCGCGTCGCAGACACCTCTTCGCCACCCGCGAGGTGTCGACGAGCCACTAGAAAGCTTTTTAGATCCCCGAACAGCATGAATTCCATCACCGTACATACAGGTTCGGATTTAGTGACGACGCCTAATAGCCGCACAATGTTCTTGTGATCGAAGCGTTTCATCGCTTCCGCCTCTGATAGGAAGTCTAGCTTCTCCTCAGTAGTCGCACCCGCTTTCAACGTTTTCACCGCAACTGGTGTCCAACCTCGGCCTTCAGCTAGCAACGCGTGACCACCGTATACCGTACCAAACGCTCCCGTACCTAGTTTACGGTTGATTACAACACGCTCACGCGGCACCTCCCAACGGTCCAAACCACCCGGCTTAGGACTTACTGTATGTAAACCCAACTCTGCTAAGCGCTTTCGATACTCTTGTTCAGCACGCCGTTTGCATTGCCATGCACCTCCTGCCAGTGCACCCACTGCCAACACCAGCGCCATTGTTGCTACGGCCACAAACGCCGTGCGGCAGTCTGAGCGAAGTAAATCCGCCATTGGCTGCAGTGTGCATCGCTCTCCACCATCGTCAGGGATGCGTCCATCTGCCGTGCGCCACGAGATTACGTGCTCTACCAGCGTCAACCGCCCGGTCATCCATCGACCTGCTCTGGTTACTTTGTCTATCCCATGCTGTACCAACACCAGCGGACAGGAACGTGCGTGCGCCTCACCGGCCATAACCCACTCTATTGGTCCCGTAAGTCCGACAAATGACTCCGTCGTTGCGTCTGCTACGAGTCTCCTGCAATAAGTACGTATAGGCATCAGTAACGCGACCATCTCAAGCAATACTCAAGTGGCGTATACTCACTCGACTACACTGCTTCTATGTAGATCATCTAAATCGGCCGGACGAGAGGTCAGCAATCGATGTAGTGCCGCTGCCCATAGCTGCAATGTGTCGTATAAGAGAGCGGCAGTAGCTGGAGCTCTTACACACTCGTCGGCGGAAGCAATTGACCGACGGAGGCACGCTTCACGCCAACGTGTTTCCCACGACCAGGATTTGTTTGTACTTTCCCATTCGATGATCCACTCTGGAACAAAACTCAGATATCCATCGGCGAGGTCTTCGAGCTCACGCTGGTCGCAAGGGGGCTCTGTGCGTAGCCAACCGGGTGGTAGGTTGGCCGGTAGGAGCCACACGGTGCCGTCACGTGGCTTGAGCCCTGCACGGCCTCCGGCACAAAGTGCAGCGCGAACAATACGCGCATCCTCCGCTCTGACGAGCAGCACTCTGGCGTTAGCTCTAGCGGCGCGCTCTGCCCACTGCATAAAAATATTAATATTAATGTATGCGGCATTGCATCGCCGAATGCCAACGCGCAATGTATATACGAGATAGGATTCAGGTCTTACTTCGGTTATGAGGGTTGAGTCGATCTCCTCTCCATCAGCAGCAAGTTCGACATGTGCGACAACGTTTACATGCAACCGCGCTGTATCGAGTGCTGGTCGGGTGGCCAATTCGCTAAGTACAGCTAACCGGCGCCAACCGAGACGCTCGAGTAGCGCAGCCCAAGCATCCGTTTCGTCACGCGCGTCGCCCGCTATTAACAACGTTAATCGGCCGGCTAAGCCAGCTGGGGGCGCCTGCGGGGTATATGCGATTACTGGCAGTGCCAGTGAAGGACTCTGCCGTGCTACGTCGGCGAAGGTCTCACCACACACCGGACCCACCACCGCCGATAATGCACCGTACTCAGTCCCGAGTGCATCTGTTAGATATTTGAATGCAGACGTTACAGTGCACCCTCCACCCACTAACTCCGCCTTGAACCGCACAGAACCTGCACCGTTGTTAGTCGTGTGCGAATCTAACTCTGCAAGTTCTGCTGCGGCACGTAACACACTCACAGTTTGTGTCTCCCGACGCGTATCCGTGGGTACCATAACCGCTACACGCACTTCTGCTGGCGGTCGTGCCCATGCAGGCCTTCTGTGGAGAAATTCTCGCGCACCCGCCTCTATTCCCGTAGCATGTACCTCACGCCTCAACTCACGTAGCTCAGTTGCATCGAGCGATAGTCGTCCTATCACACGGTAGGCAGTTGGAGAGTGAGCTAATTCACGAGCATTTACAAGTTTTACTATGCGTTGCGGCTCGAATGGACAGTCATCTGTTTCACAGGGAGGCGGGCCAAGAGATCTGGCTCCAAGAGCAGCTAGGCCCGGGGCACTCGGATCCCGTGAGCAGAAAATCGCAGGTTTTGTAGACCCTAATTCGACCAATGTGTCCACTAGTTGGTACCCGAGCATCGCAACTTTCGCTATCAGCTTCCATTCGCAGACAACCCGTGCCAGTAGGGTCGCATCCTCGTCTTCATCCACGAGAAGCGTGGCTGCGATCGGCGACCCAGTGCATCTTGTAACAGACTCGACGTCTGTTGTTGCCAACGCACAGCCCGCTCGAGCTTCGCAAACGTACCTGTAGTAATTAATTATTAAAACAAATAAGTCAAGTGGAGAGTTATCAGTAAATTGAATTATAAATATAGAATTTTAGGAACACCTGAGCGTGGAGTCAGTAAGATGATAAGAAGCTGAGAGGTCCGCACGCGCCAAGTCCAGCAGGGAGCGCGCCGCTCCGCCAGTCGCGAAGCATGTACGTCGCTCAGGCGGGAGTGCATCACCGAGCTCCTCGAGACCCGCATCGCGCAGTAATAGTGCCGGTGGCACTCGTGAACCCAACTCCACCAGTGCAACTTGAGCCGCGCCACGTACTAGTGCCCGCAGCGTTGCGTTCAGACATGCACTCGCCTTTCTATCTCCCGTAGCGCACTCCGGTAGCGTTGATGCAGATCTGGTGCGCACTCCGGCTCGTTCCAGCGCCGCCCGTGTGAGGGCTCCCAGAGCCTCGGCAGTGCTGGAGCCCGCCGCTAACACAACCAGTGTATGCTCTTCCGTCTCAATCTCGGGCTCAGGTAAAGTTGTGGTGCCCAGCAACAATATGCAAGCGCACAGAGTAAGCAGTCGGTCCCACCTGTAGAGTGATAAATGTAGTTAGTACTCATGGTTCAAGCTGAATCTAGCGTGTAATTATCTAGTAAATCCTATGGCCTTCCCTACTGCGGTGAATAGGAAACAGTAAGGTACAGGAAGGACAGGGCAGAACATTAAAAAGTAATACGGTAAGGAAACACGAAACACCCTCATGAGAAATATACTGGTCAACTAATAAATCTTAAATAATAGGTATTTACCTATGAAATTGCCGTTCTGCAGTACTGGCCATTTCAAATCAAAATAATTTTTGTTTGGGTAAGAATTCTAATTTCAAATTAATTTTATTTTAAAAACATGGAATTCTATTGACAAAAGTAGTCATTTGTTTATTGATTAGTGTTACATTTTCATTGCATTTTAATCTTTTTTGTCATCATGGATATGTTAAAAATTCGAGTAATCATGGAATATAAGTAATAATAAAACATAAATATGAGTCCGTGCAACCGACTTCCAATACATCTCTAGGTAAGCATACATATGCATACGTTTTGTTTAATTTGGTTAATTTGATAAACTGTTTATTTTCCGATTTTTAGTTTTTGAGTTTAGTTTTTTAGTTTCTGATTAATATTAAAGTCAGATAATTCTTTTTTTTGAAAATTGTCTTTATTTTTAGTGTACATAAATAAATTTTACTAAAATATGCGGGTCACCTGATGGTAAATGATCAGCGCCGCCCATGGACACCTGCGACACGAGGGGAATCACAGATGCGTTGCCGGCCCTTAAGAAAGGAGTAGGCTCGTTTCTTGAAAGTTGTGTTACTTTGTCACGGATCCCATAATCAGAACCTAACCAAACTCTCATTAAGCTACCCTTGAAGCACATCTTTTCCAATAAAAAATGAATCATCGAAATCGGTTAGCGCGATATTGAGTTATACGTCTATCTATCGTGTACATACTTAATGCAAATTTAACACTTATACGGTTTTACACTGGATGGCGTTGTCTACAATTACTTACTAACCGGCAACTAAGTAGTATGTTTTGGGTTTGTTGTATAAAAACAAACATTTAACCTAAATATATATTACTAGGTACCCTTATTAAGATTGAATCACGGGATGGCTAATTCTTGGTTATTCTGGTATTAAAATTATTCGTGCCTTTTACAAGAAATACATTTTTCTCATAGCGACTCTTATATATTTCCGACAGACGTTACTAAAAATACAGTAATCAATTTATCAGTCAGATCTTTGACTTTTGTACGGACTGATACTTTAAGAATACCCACTTATCAACTCTCGGCCTATTTGAATGCTTCTATCCTGCATAATCGTAAATAATCACTCGATTACTACATTCTATTGAGCTGGTTGAGTGACTCGTCGACGCACAGTCGTAAGTATTGTAGTTAAAAATATTAAAATTTGAGCAGTGGCCTCTATTGTGGCTTAGAGACTCGCTAAAGTGCGTTTTTTGTTTATTGAACTCGTAAGGGGTTAATTATAAGAAAAAAAACTTACTTAATAAGTAGTTTACTTTATGAGTAAACACAACGATTATGTTTTTTTTTTAGTTTTGAAATCAACTGTAGTTCGAGTTATTTAAATTTCATAATCTGTGTAATGATATAATTGAAGATATGATAAGAATGATACTTTAGGCGCGTTGAGCGCTATCTTTGACAGGAGATAAATTTATAATTTTGCGTCGTAACATGCTGCGTAAGCATGACCGGCCGTGTTGCACGGCTTGACTCAGACATGTATAAATGTATATAAGTATATACTATAAGTGTTCATTTGACGATAACAAACAGCAAATTGCGTCTTCAGCCATAGTTACTAATTTATACAAAAAATCATAGGAAACCACATAGTTATGTCTATTTTCTTTGTTCTTTAATAATAAAGTTTAAATAAGTATTTATGAAATAACCTGCTTTGACTTATAATTATTTATATTGCCCGAGCAGTATAGAAAGTGCCGTGATTGATCTCGAGTCCATACTGATTACTGTTCAGTTGCTACATATAGTGCGATTACCTGGAACTCGGTTGTCGTGCACCAGCTACTACTTACTGGATGGAGGTAATCAAGTGCAAGTTGCTACTGATACATACTATCTTTAAAATACTTGATGAAATATACTATACATTTAGATATATATTAGCGAGAACGTGTGCAAATAATAACATAAAAACATTTTTAAAACATACGATATTTGTTATTTAAAATGTCGGTCGGTCGCGTGTCGCGATGTTTTTGAAACTTAACCTTGGATAAAAATATTGTTGTATTCATTAAGAAACGAGCTGACGACAATGTGTGTTTGTAGCAATCTCCCAATATGTAATTTCGTTTTTATATCAAAGCGATGATAGCTCAGCGATAGCGCGTTCGCTGACCGCGTCGCGTCGCCTCGGTCGCCGTGGGCTCACATCCTATCTTTATTTAAATAATTCTTCTGTCCGCGTGCATGTGTCTGAATTCCTCTTTAACGGCTGGACAAATTCTGATGATTTTTTTTGTGTATTCAGATTAGGGCTGTTGATATTTTTAAAAATATCGTATTTTCGATATATCGAAATTTATAAAAATATCAATATCGGACCTCGATATATTGGAAAAAATATTGATATTTCGATATATCGATATTTTTATGTAAACAGCTTAACATTGATTTACAGGTATTATATATATACATTTTCAGTATATTTGTACAATTTATACCATAAATGTTTTAAACCATAACAGTACAGTCCTAAGAGCCACTTGCACAAACTCTTATAATCGTCATAAATTATTGTTTTTTTTTTTTCTAAATATGATAATTATGTGTATCAATATCTTTCAGTCCATCAGTTACCAAGTTTTTTAAGTAGTGGTAGTCTACTAGTTTCCATGTCTGTGGGTTTGAACCCCAGCGTGTAATGACGAATTTTACAAAATTCGCGTACATTTATCCTCATATATCGTCTGACGGTGAAGGAAGACCCCGTGAGAAAACATAAGCCTGAGAAATGTTCTTGTAGTATTACTATATGTGGGAAAACATACAATTGTGGCTCTCTCAGAGTTTGAAATCGCCAATACATCGTGGGCTGGTGTGGTGATGTGTTCATACCTTCTTTCGGGAAGAGGCCTATGGCCCTGCAGTGGCTGGTTAATGATGAATATTATTCAGTAAGAGATTTTTAAAATACTATTTATTTCATATGTTCAGCTATTTCACTAGGTATTAAGATTACTATTACCAGCATGCTTCGAATTCCGGTACCTCGGTTCTTTGATCCAAAATGTGGCAGCGTAGATAATAATGGAAGAAATACGATAAATGCGGGATGCACGAAATGGTGGAAGATGTTTAGGGTATCATGCGATAGGGCCCGCGAGGTAGATCCGCG
Source organism: Antheraea mylitta (assembly GCA_014332785.1). Taxonomy (NCBI): domain Eukaryota; kingdom Metazoa; phylum Arthropoda; class Insecta; order Lepidoptera; family Saturniidae; genus Antheraea; species Antheraea mylitta. The sequence goes on along the minus strand of JACEII010000127.1, from coordinate 817,179 downwards.
AAGTGGCCTTCTTCGCCAAAAAAAGCAGCGGGAGGAGCGAGGCGTAATGCCCGTCTGCTCCCAACACCGTAGCCGAACCTGAACGGACGGGTCGGGGGCCCCATCTCCTCGTTGCACGGGTGAGGCTGACGAGGAGAGACTACTGGTCGTGTACCCAGTAGTGTCTCTACAGTAGGGCGAAGCCCGGCGTTCACTCGGTAGGCTGCCGCAGGGGCAGTGTTTCAGGTTTGAGAGCAAGCTCGACCCCTGGCTGCCCCTACAATGCGGCGGACGGTACACCGTGGGGTTTTAGTCCGTGGTAGTCGAACATAACCCACTCTCTCCCCCGGTAGGTTGGCGTATCCATAAGGGTTTCCCCAGGTTTGCAATAATAAAAAAAAATCGTGCGATCAACGAATGCCCTTGAAACTCATGGGGAAGGTGTATAAAACTATTATAAAAAAAAACATAGTCATACTGCATGCATGCAGAGTGCTGGGTAGCTATTATTCAACCTAAGGCTAAGAAAATGATGATGAATAAAAAAAAATCGACCACCGATATCCAAATTTTAATATTGAAATATCGATATATCGCCCAAAAAATATTACTAAAAAATATCGATGTTTTAAAATAAAAGTATCGATATTTTATCAACAGCCCTAGTTCAGATAGATTCAAGACTACTTTAGATTCACAATAGACCTATTAAGTAGCGGTGCGGTTGACTTTAAGTTTTTTTTTTTATTATCAAGAGAGAACAACGTGTGTTTGGCCCGCTAGTCCTATATAAAGCCTGAAGTTCGTCATTTGTTGGTATTGATTATGTTATATGATACTTCTATTCAATGTTATTTAATAGACTACACTTACTGAAGTACACTTGATGTAGCTAACTTTTATTTTTAATTTAGTTACTAACTTTACATTTTTATTCTAATTCTGCAAAATTACATGCGGTGCCTGATGGAAACTACGATACAGTTCAGCAACAATGGCGATTGAATTACTGGTCATCATACTTTCGTAAAAATATCTCAATCTCGGAAATTGATATAAATAATTAGTCTGATAAATATAGAAATTGTTCAACTGTTTGACAGCCAAGTATCTCGGATTACAGTTTCCGTTATGGCGGATTTGTGTTGTTGTTCGAAACAAGATAATCTTGAATTATTTATTTTTGTGTATTGCAAACACTCCAGCCATTGGATTGTTAACCCTTCATTATTCCATAAAAGCTGGTCGTGGTTATACCGATACGTGGTATGGGCTCATTTAGATTTCTTAGGTTATGGAAATTATGATTTCTTCGAAGTCATACACCATTTCATTTTAGATTTGTAACCGTGAATCCACCTTGCATCTATTATTATAAATTCTGCCAAAATCTACCAGGATTCTCGTGCAATATCTCCAAAGTGCATTAGTAAATATTGAAATAATTTGTCCTTATTTCAAAGTAGAATATTTAAAGATTTTTTTTGTTGATTGACGAAGGCATTACTTTGGGAATATTGCGAGTGAAACATAATAAGTACTGTAGCTGCTTTTAAGTATTTTATTGTGATGGAGTAGTCACTGTAGTAGATTATGTAGTCACTGGTAAAAGTCCTATGGCGGTGCACAATACGACCACTGAGTATTTGTGGTTACCAATCTCTTGCCGTAAGTAGGTGTCCGTGTTACGAGCGTGTATACTGACTGGCCTTACATCTCTAAGACAATCGTCTTAGATAAGATTGGTAGGGTTGGTAGAAGGATGCAGCACGAAACCTACGCTCTCTACCTTATTCTAAACTAAATTTGTATTACCCAAATGAGACATTATTGTAAATAGGGCAGAGTGCAGCTTTCTCAGCAAAACGCCTCATAGTGACTTCGTAGTATGCATTGTGTGCGTCTAACCCACTTGTGTACACTGCACTCTCAACAATTTAGATGAATCACAATTGCTGCTTTATATTCGTTTATTAAAGGCAACACATGGCAGGTATTGTATGAACATGTTATATAACAAGAAAAATTAAAAGACCTATTAATACGTACCATATATTATTATTATATAATATCAACGATACATACCTATAATTAATTTTGGGAAACCGTTTTATTAATAAAGTTAAAGAGAAAATCAATATCAAAAATTAATTTGTTACTTTTTATAAATTCAACATTGAAGGAACGAATTTACGGATTGTTAATCATGTAAATAATATTAAAAGAACGTGAGGAAACTGCTTCAGTGAAATTAATATTATTATTATTTTTTATTTTTTTATTGTATCACAGCAATGTGACTGCACTGTGCCTGATGGTGAGCACAGTACAATCCGAAAACAATGGCGACCACCGAGAGACACGCCATCACTCGGCGGACGCCGTTGTCATGTCGGCCTGCGTAAATGTCTCTTCTCACGTTACATATTATAGGAAGGAGGGAACACACTAGTCGGGAGATTGTTCCACAGCTTCACGGCAAAGATAAGAAGTTGCGAACTTTTTAGTTCGTGCCCAGATAGGATTTACCGTAAATTATGGCTCCAAAGCCCAGCGCGAGTGATTCTGTTATGAAAAGGAGAGAAAGGGATTCAATTAAATAGCTCTGCAGAACATTCGCCATGATACAGACGGTAGAACACGCTCAGTGAGGCAATATCTCTACGCAACTGAAGCGGCTCTATAAACTGTGTAATGTCTGCATCATTAACAATGCGGACAACTCGTCTCTGCAACCTATCCAGGGCATCTAGTAGGTATTTGGCGGAACCGTCCCAGAGGTGCGAACAGTATTCCACGCAAGGCCGAACATGTGCCTTATAAAGGAGGTATAGCTGTAGGTATTCTATATGCAGTACGTCACTCATTTATATCAAGACAACTTCAAGTACTAACGGACGCAAGACAATTTAAATATGTGGGGCATTTTTTTCGAACTGACTACGCTATTGACCTGACGCGCTTTCACAGATTCACCGGACTAACTATATAAGGCACGTTTTAACAAAATGTAAGTGTTTAAGAATCGGTTTTCATGAAAGGTTTTCCCAAATGTTAAATTAGTTCGAGTTTCTTAAACGCAAAAGAATAATTCTTGTACGTAAGTACGATGGTACGTATATAAAGATTGTAGGTGTTACAATGACATCAAAGTGACGATGGTCACTAAATGGGTTCATTATATTATTCGTTCTCTACGCATACTTCGAAATAATTATGTTTTTATGTGACTAATAACGCGGCGTTTATAACTGTCAAGAAATATTCAGATTAATGGAATTATTCTTGTATAACGTTGACATCTTATTCTGTTTATTTAATCGCTAATCGCCCTTAAATAGTTTGATAAATCTTAATATTATCTGGATACTGTTTCACTCTAGACCACACTCATTGAAACATATATTACATATACACGCTTACATTAGTGAGTTGGTTCAAGTGCGAACTAAGGTGAGATCCTTGAGGAATGCTGAAGAGAATCGCCTTATAAAGATCTAAGTGCTACTGTTTGGATGCGATTTCTGATATACAACTCGAAATATCTTATTAGGGAGTCATATATATTGGTCCTGAATAAAGGTAATGGTTGCATTGAGTAATTTATATCTAACCAAATGCTTTAGAGAAATAGGTATGCATGATACCCATTTAATAGTCGAAACTAAATTTTTTGTAATAAATTATAAAAGTAGTGCAAGATGCTAGTTTAGTGTAAATACTGTGATCGCGACAGAAATCATGTTTCTGAATCGTCGTCGATGATAATTTTAATTCATAGGTTATTACTGATAATCTTAGAAATAATTTGCAGAAACATAAGGTCGAAAAAAACAAAGAAACATTAATCGGTTGTACTAAAACATTATATTTATTATTTCCGCACGTTATGTATTCAACAGTATCATCCACACACCTGGAAAACATTCCCTAAGGACTTCATAAAAATAATGGAATATGGGTTACGTCTCTGTACAAATATATGAAGATATATTTTAATCGGAATCTTTAATTAGTAATCGTTTATTTTAACAGCTTGAACCACATTGCTCTTGAAAATTTGATGTTAATTTTAAAATAATTAATTATATGTTATAACATGCTTAAAGAACCAAAGGTACATAGTAGATGAACAAAACTTGTGATAATCCCCGCACACCAGATTAGGCACCCATCGGCAGCGGCTCAAGTCTAGGTTCGATCCCTCGACAGCGAGCCCTTGAGTGCGTTACTTGCGCGATACAGTGACACAAAAATTTACATCACTGCTACAACACTACACAATCACCCCCACACACCTGTATGCCTACACGCTTACACATGGAAGTGGAAGGGGTTTATTTTGACGTGACAACGCTTATAAATTGGTTTGCCGGGTGACACTTCAAGAAACTGCGTTACGCTCCGCTCACGTTATGCGCTCACAATGAGAGCGAGTGAGAGGCACGCGTCCCTTCCACTCGGGCATGGTTAGCCCGCCTAAGAGCGAGAGAGACTACTATACGAAAATTATTTTACCACTCAAAGTCGTTGTCACGTAAAACTTTCGCCCGTATACCGACTTTACAGGCAACCAATTTTTTTTTTCCTTATCGAACTGAAAAAACTCTAATTTTCCGATAAAAAATGTATGGAGGGGTTATTGAGGCGTGTATGTTTGGAACACATATGTGTCTCACCAACTCAAACATATATGAATAGTTAGCTAGGTTAGCTAAGATAGGTCGCGAGTTTGCATGTAACAGACAACAGCCAAGCCGAGGTGTGCCGTGCACCCTTGAGCTAGTTACCCAAATAAAATCGGCTGAGTGCCTTAAGCGCTCGCCTTAGTAGTTCGGTGAAGCTGTTAAGACCTTGCTAGGTCAATAGCGTAGCCAGTTCGAGAAAAAAAAACACTTGTGATAATCTTAACATAAGAAGATCTTTATTTCAAACTTTTATAACGATAAACCTATATAATTCACGGCTTTTGAGAAAAAAAAATCATTTAACACTGTACCGTTCGCTGAGAAATGCTCTACTCCAAATAATACGATTCTATTTATTCTAGATTGAGTTGTATTACAATTTCCTCGTTATAATTATATGTCAACGCTATCTCGGACTATGGCCGAATGCGACACGTATGAGAGGTATGTCGTAATGCAGAGCATCTCTGATCTTGTTCTACTATATATCCAGGATAAATAGTAACGTGATGCTCCTCGTATGTGGGTTTGTGAGCGCTTTTACTTACATACAGGAGATTAGAGTTGCTGCAGTAAAGAATTGCTGATGCGTGATGTGGCGCTGGTGATAGTGACGCCTGGGGTTGAATTCCAGCAAGATTCTATGCGTGATGCTGTAAAGGATCGAATATTCAGATGTATCACTGGGCGGACCGCGCACTGGTGATGAATTACGATTCCAAAAGTATTGTTTTAATTGCGCCACATTTTGTGGTCGCACAAAAATATATGCAAATATGGAGTAATTAAGCGACCGGTAGATACGCTCGTCGAGTTTTACTGTTGTGTGAACTGGTTTAGCGCAGACGCAGCCGAGTCGACGCTCACCACTCACGAGCGTCAGGGTCGCCGCGCGCTACTCTACTGCGGTACCGACTGTACAGAGTGTACCGACCGCGATGCGAACCACCTCATTGTTACTCTGTGCAACTCTGTTCAGCACCACATGCTAGACTCTCGCTGAGGTGGTTATCTGGATCTATAAATTGCAAGAGTCAGCAGGTAGGGATCATTGCGCGTGCCAGCTCTTGTAACTATTCACTAAGGGCCTTGTTGTAGTGGCGACGGCTAACGCCACTCGCGGTTCTGTAACATCGCACACCTAAGCATGCAATGCTCGGCAGCCGGTACAACTACAGTATGTCACATTTATCCGAATGAGTGTCCGCTGTTGTTCGCTTCCGAATAAATTTTAACCGTGTGACTGCGACCGTTTCGAAAACAATAAGTCTATTATTGTGTAGGATGCATTGTAATATTGGAACATTGTCAAATATTCAAACTGCGATGTTTTGCTGTGAATTGGGGAAATAAATTTTCTGTGAGTTGTTAATACGCCACGCCACATGTACCGGTCGGCTGGTATCGAGGATTGCGGCGGGGTACCTGTGCTCATTATTATACATTAGCGCTTCCAAGTTGAATAGTTGGCAAGAAGTTGACAAGCCAGGAAAGGAGAGAGAAATCTCTTCGTCTCCGTCCCGCGCCTCCACTACTTAGTTCCTAATAATATACACCTATGTAAATATAGTGTGTCGCATGCCGCCTTGTAGCGTTCCACTCATTTGAATCAAATAAAACATTAATAGAAGTTGTTAGATTGAGAGATTAGGTATTCGAGAACTTGCGAATTGTGTTGAGGTTGAGGTTCACATACACATTCAGCCACTGCAGCAAAAAGGTATTGCATTTGGTCGGGTCGTGGCCTTGGATATTGAAAGTGTCCTACCCGATATACCGTGTAAGCACAATTCCTTATCGTATCATAATGTAATGAATCCCATATACAGAAGTAAGGCTAAATATATAATGGAGACGACGGCGGCGGGTGAGGTGTGAGACGGTGCGAAGCGACACTCTCTCAGAACGCAGCCCCCGGCCGCGGCCTCGCGCTCTCATTATTTATTCAAATTATATTTCAACAAGAAATTAAGTATAAATTATAACTAAAATTGTATCGCTCGTATATATTAAGAGGTAAATAGTTTACCTTTTTCTTGATATATAGATAATATTTATAATAGAAGCCAATTTATTTCAAAAGTTAAGTGTATTGCGATCAAAATGCTAAAATGTTGTACCTGTATATGCGCCATTTTGACATAAAACATAATATGCTTACGTCCTTTATTTATTTGACACGCGATTTTATCATACATGAAACTAAATACTTAGTATCAACGCAAGATTCAGGAAGTTTTCTATAATTTCCATTAGTATTCCAGTACACTTATTATTTACACTGGACTAGCAGCGGATGGGTAACCCGATGAAAGCTTATTTATTTACTAGTGACCCACTCCGACTTCTCCTGGATGCAACGTACTACTGTGACGTCATAAATATTGAAACGACTTTTTTGGGTATTGATATATGTATACATTTCATCAAAATCGTAAAAGGTAAATAATCAAAATAAAGACATGTTGACGGGATTTAAAAAAAATATATTAATCCTCAGGCATGGTCCGAGACCTTGCCTACTTATTATTTAATCTATGCTGATTCCATTTATTACCTTATTCTTTTTTAAGTTGTCTGCGTTTTATTGTTTCTATCTTTTTTTCCTACTCTTTTATTGGTCTTCTCTATTTCCACAATTTTTATGTCCTTATCGTGCATCTAATTTCCTTATTTCGACCTTGATGTATAATTACAAAGCATATATAACACCTATTATAACTTACTTCGCGGGATTTCGTCATTTCTTCAGACTAGCGTTCGTTCGATAACAAATTTGCTATTTTAAATCATATTACGTTATTTTATTGATATTATTAGATTATTTTATACATGGGTTAATTTCCTTATAATATTCTTAGTTTTAATAACAATGATATGGATTTAAAATTAATAGACTTCATGTGTCACACGGTATTTCGGATTTAAGAGTCAAATCGTGTAAAAGTAAGTAGGCCGCACTTTGTACTGTATCTGACACCATATGTATTTTGTTTATTTAATACGCGAATGCGACAAACTCGTTTTAAAGCTTTTTTCACTGACATCAACCATTCAAATAACTGTGGTTCTTGTAACATAAGAAAGGTATGCCTGTAGTTTACACAGTATCTAAAATTGAACATAAACGTGGGCTCTGTCCTAGAATGCAAATATGATGGCGTGCATATTTGTCGCTCGAAAGCGTATCTGTATTGACAATTTTGGCTCAGGCTAACTATTCAAAAAAAGTCAGAGAAGAGGTCCCTCACAAAACCTATGTACATACTGAAAAAAAAATCAAAATCACGTTATTTAATTTAGGCCCTAAGAAGGTACATATGATCGTCAAAATAACCACCGGTTCGGAACACAACCCAGTCATCGATAAAAGCCGGCAAAAGAGTCGATCTGATTATCTTTTTAACAAATATACTTATATAATAGGTACCTTACCTATGAAATTGCCGTTCTGCAGTACTGGCCTTTTCAAATCAAAATAATTTTTGTTTGGCTAAAAATTCTAATTTCAAATTAATTTTATTTTAAAAACATGGAATTCTTTTTCCAAAAGTAGTCATTTGTTTATTGATTAGTGTTACATTTTCATTGCATTTTATCTTTTGTGTCATCATGGATACGTTAAAAATTCGAGTAATTATAGAATACGAGTAACGTCGTGACAGCAACGCAGCACAAGCGGCACGCAACATCAACGACGTTTACGGAGCTAACTCTACAAACCAACGCACCACCGGTTATTGGTTTGCTCGCTTCCGTTCTGGAAATTTTGACCTGAAAAATTAACCTCGCGGTCGTCCGAAGACTTTGGTCGACAATAACGAATTAAAGGTGATTGTGGAAGCTGATGATACACAATCTACGGCTGAATTAGCAGCAGCTTTCGACGTTAGCGTCAAAACAATATTGGTCCATTTGCGCCAATTTGGCAAGGTAAAAAAGCTTGACAAATGGGTGCCCTATGAACTCAATGATCGCCAGCGCGAAGTACGCGTCGAGACGTGCCTTGCACTGCTCAACAGACACACAAATGAAGGAATTTACGTTAAATTCTCATTATTTCTAATAGCACAATCGAATACGTACCACCGGTGGTACGCGCCGCCAGAAAAGACAGTTTAGTGTGGGCCACCGTTGATACGCGTCGGCGTAAACGACCTAATAACCTAAGAATTTTGCTCGTAATAAATTGTATATTATTAATGAAATATAACTTAATGTGTTGAAAAATAAATTATAATATTGTATCTTGGCTACCAGGAAACAGGCAAGATACACTGTGAAAATGTAAATGTATTTTTTTAATTTCTTCGTATTCTGCTACAGAGTCGGCTAGAAACAGGGATATTGCGCTTTCTTCGTGTATTGAAGTCAGGCAGTTGAAAGATTAATCGTTTGCTTATTATACACTTAGATTATTTGTAGAGAGTTTACGTTTTAAATTACCTACATAGATATAAAGTGTATAGGTTTGAAGATATCGGACAGGGCTTAGAATAATAACGCATAATCTAAGGGACAGGGATTATCTGATCTTTACACATAGTTCCCATAGTTTCCACAGTCTAAATAAAACTTTAACACAATGAGATAATTTATGATAACTCCCCAGGAACTTCTATTAACACTAAGGTTCTTGAAATATTTAACACATAAAGATTTCTTATCAAGTAGTTGCTTTGTAGCGCAGTCATTTGGTACGAAATAGAAGGGCTACTTGGGAAGTTTTAAAAATTGGCAATTTTGCAGATTTTGTTATGATCTTTTCGATTTTCAATTTTACCACCTCGTTTCTTAGCTGCTCGCGCCGTTATTTATACTAATAAAGAAGTAAAAATTGTGAGTATGTGACGTTGTAGGGGGTAATCTCAGGAACTACTGATTTGATTTAAAAAATTCTTTCAACGTTATATAGCTCATTTACCGATAATGGTTATAGGCTATATATCATCACGCTAAGACCAATAGGAGCGGAGCACCAATGAAAAATCTTTCAAAAACGGTATTTTTCCTCTTGAGAGCTTTCGCTGCGTGTTAGAAATAAGGAATATCTTAAATAATTCTACGAGAATGAAGCCGCGGGCAGAGGCTAGTGTTAGATAAATAAAGCATAATAGCAATTTTTTTACAATATCTTCGTTCTAACTAATTTTAAGATACAAGCAGTTAGTAAGTTGCTTCCATTTTTCGCTGTAGTAGATAAACATTTTAATAGTATTTCTAGACTAGTATAACATAAGATAATATGTAATTCTAAAAAGCCGAGAAATGTGTGTCGAGTCCCTAGCAGCAGACTGTGTTGGGTGCCAGCGTGTAGAATCGTGGGGTTCGGTTGTGAAGTAGTCCGGTGAAGCTGTTAAGACCTTGCTGGGTAAATAGCGTAGTCACTTAAAAAAAAAAAATCGGTTGTGTCGATGTATGTGGTGAATGAGTCAGTCGACGGAGGTTCGAATTTGTTTATCTTGTTGGATGCCCGACCTTGTTGAATGACGTCGAGGCGCGCGCGGCACTCGGTCCAGCCGCGGCACGCGCTCTAAACCGTACAAAAACAACGTTATATCACAAACACTACACAAACATCGTATTGGTCACTCGTCGCGTTCTTACGTCAAACAAGCTGATAACAACCTACTATGTGTCCACAGCAACTAAAGCTAATCAATGTTGAATGTACGAGTGCTGTGTATTAGCTCGCCGCTCCGGGTTCCAGCGCTCTGTTCACCTCCTGTAACCGGCCTGCAATGTAATATACGCTGGAACTTTGTGCGCCAGAATTATTCCAAGTCACATGCAATAATAACAATCTAATGTTATGACCCCATGTTTATACTAGTTTGTGTTTAGATTACCTATTTGTTTATAGGTATATTGGAATGATGAACTTAATGGCATCCTTCCCGTCTCACCCCGCTTTTGTAAACTAGTACAACACGTGTATCTAAGGTGATATATCTACCTAGCCCGGTCATAAAGTCTATCTAATTTATAATTAAATTATTTATCTTTTTTTTTTTATTGCAGCACGACAAAGTGACTGTACTATGCCTGGTATTAAGCATAGTACTATCCAAAAACATTGGCGACCACCGAGAGACAGATCATCCATCGTCGGTCGCCGCTGTCAAGCCGGCCATGACGACGAAAGTCATTCGGTACTGGATATGCACAGGCTGATCCCGAAACGCGACGTGCAAAAGCGAGTCACTATAACGGGTTTTTTCGCCATGTACATGGTGGTTGCAACCCAGTCGGGCTGTAAAACCCTACCACCCCGCTATCGCCATTGCCTCGTTCATTCATCAGCAGGGTGCACCACGTGCAGGTGAGATTGGCTTGGGTGTCTCAAGTCTTAAGATGTTAATCGACACCCCTTACACTATAAAATTATACACTTTTTAATAATTGTTTAAAGATTATATATAAAATGAAAGGTAATTATCCGACGAAAAAAACGGAGGAGGTTCTCAATTTGACGCGTATATATATTTTTATGTATGACCACGCTTCACTTTTTACAGTATAGTCCGATTTTAAAAATTCTTTCTTTATTGCAGAGGCTATACCCGGAAGGCGGTTCCATATAAATTTGGGAAAACAATTCCAACCCTAAAGGTATGAAAACAGAGAATGATTGATTGTTCACTCACTGATTACATCTATGACCGCGCATAATTTTTGACAGAGTAGTTCCTGTTTAAATAAAATTTAAAGTTTCTAAAAATATGTAACAAGAAAAGATTAACCAGATCGAGTTTCTTGCCGGTTCTTCTCGATGACTGGGTTGTTTTCCGAACCGGTGGTAGCTTTGACTTTCGTAAACGCCTTCTCAGGGCCTAAATTGAATAAAAGATATTTTGATTTTGATTATTATTTTTTGATTTGAAAGGGTATACCCCGAAGTTGGTCCCATATACACATGTGACAAGAAAAAACACCCCAAGAGTAGAACAACAGGGGATGAATTATAATTCGGTTTCTGAATTGTGGATTACAAATAAATTAAGCATGTAGTAATAAGTAGATTATAGCCACAAAAAAATATAAAATAAGAATTTTTTAACAAAAAATTATACCGCAGAAAAAACTGAAAACCAAAAAATAATAAACCTTTTCTTTTATTAATCTTAATAACTTAGTTTCTAAAGTAATGTAAGTATACCTAAGTAATTTTGAGTCGGCGCCCAACAATCAATGAACAAAGATCACTAGATTACCTTAAATTCAAACAAATAACCAAATGAGATTAAAGATGCAATGTGAAATCTCTAGTGGTAACGTGTGTGCCTGTCCCTGTTACTGTCTCGCTGACATTAACTTCGCAAACGCTCGGCACTTTCCGGCGAAGGGTCGTGTCACGCTCCGGTGGCGCCGCGTATCTCGCTTTACGTAATTAATTTGCTTGTTTGGCGTTGATTTCAAATTACTTAGGTATACTTACATTAGTTTATGAACTAAGTTATTAAGATTAATAAAAGAAAAGGTTTATTCTTTTTTGGTTTTCAGTCACACAAAATCTTATATCAATGCAACAACATTACACATATCACCCCCACACACGTGCACACATACACGCTTACACATGAAAGTGGAAGGGTATTGTGTCTTTCCCTTATCGAACTGAAATAGTTTAGAAAATTATTTTAGTTTTTAATAGTTATGATAACTTTACTTTTGAAAAAATCTGACAACGTTGAATAACTTGTAAGCAACTACTTCACTTGTAGAAGATAAAGAAGGGTATTACCTTTCTATATACTATAATAAAACTGTAACAAGGCCAAATTTGTACATCAATTTTTTTTTTTAATTATAGTCGGGATAGACTATCTTATCAATATAGAAGCCAAAAATAATCTTTTTTACAATTTTTTACTGTCTGCCTGTTTGTCTGTCTGTCCCAGTGAACACGTATCACTCTGAAAGTACTGAACCAATTTTGACGAAACTTGACACAACGATAACTAATATTATAAGGCTACATCAAGGATATCTTTCGTCCCATAATATACAATAGGTTCTCCAAGATACCGGACAAACGTAAAAAAATTGTATTATTTGGAGTTCATGATGAATTTTGTTTTTTTTTTTTGTGCTATATATAGCAGTAAGATTAGATAAAAAATTAACCTACATTTCCCAACCCTATGCATCTTAAAAAAAAAAGGGTGACCGGTGTGATTCAAACTAACGTCTCCATCGGTACGCAAAAGGCCCACATACAGTACGATTGCGCTACGGCGAACTAACCTTTCTATGCGAAATTGTCAATCAGTTGAATCAGTTAGAAGTCTAGTAAAAAATCTAATAGCCTAAATTCTATGTATGTGTTTGATATTCAAACCACAAAGATTGTAAAGAATATCTTCTATTCTACTATTTATTACTATAATAAAACTGTAACTGGGTCAAAACTGTAAATTTAATATTTTTGATAATAATCGTGGTGGACTTTGTTATCGATATAGAAGCCAAAAATAATCTATTTATATTTTTTGTCTGTCTGACTGTCCCTGTAAACACGTATCACATTGAAAGTACTGAACCGATTTTGACGAAATTGACACAGTGGTAACTAATTACAAATTACAAGATTACTTTTAGGAAACTTATTGTCCCATAAAACACAAGGGATTCTCTAGAAGAACGGACGAGAGACTAAAATTTGTATTCAATGAAATTCTTGACGGATTTTGGTGAATTTTCCTTGTGCTATATATAGACAAATTAGTTAAACATTTAAGCTATATTTCATATTTTTGTATTCAGGGAATTCCTGGTACAACTGATCCGTAGTTTTTTTTCAATGTTAGAAAGGTATATTATTCCTCAGTGTTATAAATAATGTTTATTTTGGCAAATATATATTTTCAATAGTTAATCACAAGAAATGTAATTGAAATTGGCAGAAAATCATCAATATTTATTTATTTATTTTTTATTTATGAATTTATAAGGCACACATTACAAATAATAAGTAACTATGTTTACAATTACAATGTATAGTTTATTTTAAGTCTGCTATATTATCCTAAATTATATGTATGCACATTTATCTATACTAATATTATGAAGAGGTAAAGTTTGTGAGTTTGTGACGTTGTGATGTTGTGACGTTGTAGGGGGTAAATGTCAGGAACTACGAGTCCGATTTGAATTATTATTTCAGTTTTATATAGCTCATTCATCGAGAATTGTTATATGCTATATATCATCACGCTAAGACCAATAGGAGCGGAGCACAGATGAAAAATGTTTCAAAATCGGGATGTTTTTTCCTTTTGAGAACGCGAACGAAGTCGCGGGTAGAGGCTAGTTAGCTATAAAGGAGTGACTGAGCCATACTTTTGTGAGAAAGGTATCAAAACATTGGCACAAGCGTATCAAGATACCATTCTTGAGAAGGTAGTGAAGCCCCTTAACAACACCATGTTCAATAACCAAAAATGGACCTATTAGCAAGATTCGCGCCGGGTCATAAAGCTCGCTCTACGCAATCTTGGTTGAAAACGGACTTCATCAGGGCTGAAGACTGGCCGTCGTTTAGTCCCGATCTTATTCCGCTGGATTATGATTTATGGTCAGTGTTAGAGAGTACGGTTTGCTCTAAACGCCATGATAATTTGGAGTCCCTAAAAGAATCCGTACGATTGGCAGTGAAGAATTTTCCTATGGAAAGAGTGCGTGCTTCTATTGATAACTGACCTCAACGTTTAAAGGACTGTATTGCAGCCAGTGGATACCACTTCGAATAAGCTTTTTATATCTTATATTTATGTATTAAACTAACACACTGTAAATCTAATAAATGTTATTTTTAATAGAAAAATTTTTTTTTTCTTTGTTTCAGTATCTATGGCAAGACTAGGTATAATTTTAATTGTTTACAATAATATCGCAAATATTTATAATGAATATTATGTTTACCTTGGTTTATATTTTTCAGAAGCATTACGTTATTTTAGTGTAAAATCTTGCTGGACTCTCAAATGAACTAATAGGTTTTTTTTAAATAATAAATTCTCTATTAAGACGCGTACTCGCATTGCAATCTTATTGCAATTTTACTTAGATTATTGAAGGATGTTTAATTAAAGGCAACACGCAATATTCTTAATGAGTTTTTATTCTAAACTATTAACACACATTACAATTACACGTAAGAAAACGCCATGACAGATATTCATGCAAGAAAGAGAGAGGGCACAGTACGTCATCATATTTTTGTCTCATCGATTACATTGTACGTTTCAGTTCACTCAACAATTATTAATAAAAAAAATGTTTAATTATTATGCTATTTATGATGCGAGAGATATTTTTTCTTTAAAAGCATGTAATTTTAGAAAATGATTATCAAAAGAAAGGTTGCTTTGCAATGTGTAAGACGTGTTAAGACACCAGTAATTGCACCTAGGTATATTTCGATTATATTCATATTTTGGAAAGCTCAGAGAGTCTTAGAATAAACTTTAACTAAGGTTCTCTTTGTTGTTTATTCGTGTATGTTTCGATATTATTATTAAATATGTTAAATGTGACTATGACGTATTACATCGTAGAGTACTTGGAGTGTTTAACCTGTCACTTGGTACAGCTCTTATCCAAAAAGATACATTATAGGGTTATCAAGAAATAATGAAAACAAAAGTCAAGTTAACGATATGAAATTTAATGCGTTTAAAATATAATAAAAAAATGATGTAAGTTATGATCTATGTATTGATTGTATGTTCCGCGAGAATTTTTAGGTCTGTTAATGCACATGTATGATTTAATATGTTATTAAAGAGACCCTCTGTATGCCTGACGTTAGATGTTTTCCATCGAAACTATAATATCAATTTAGATTTTGTACCAATTATATAATAAATTTAACTATGTATTTGTCTACACAGATTTACTAATATTATAAATATAAATAAATATTCTGTTAGCGAACCGATTACACTGGGACTTGCAATTCTAAACTTTCAGAACAATGCGTTAGTCTTTCACTTTTTATTATATGCTGTCAAGCTCTGAATTGGTTAATTATTATGGTTCAAAGCCTTTAAGAATAAAGGCAGGGGTATAATATGCTAAAGTCTGTTTTAAAACCGAGAAGCGTGTCCGCCGCCGCGACTGTCCGCGTGCGACGCGAGCGAGTCCCCGCGCTGACGGACCACGTTGACGGCGGCCCCCGCGCCCGCGCCCTCCCCCGCCGGCGCCCACACCGGCCCCCGCGCGCGCTCCACCGCCGCCGGCGCCCCCTCCGTCGCCAGCGCGCTCGCCGCCTGCGCCAGTGCCGCCGCGCTCTCCGCGCCCACCACGAACCGCGTGCCTGCAACGTACACGAACAATACGCAAACAGTGCAGCACCGGACCGCACGCCGCACTACGCACTCTACTGACCGCAGACGAGCTCCTCCGTGAGTATGGCGGGCGCCAGGTCGAGCGCCGCGCGGGGCTCGTCCCTCCTCCACCCGGCGCCGGAGTCCGCGCCCGACCCGAACGGCTGCGACACTCCGCTGTAACGACCACTTCTACTCACTAGCGTTCCTCCTCGCAGAGCTGCCGCGATGTCTGACGAGTGACGGTACTCACGTGACGAGCGCCGCATACGTGTCGAGGCGGTCCACCACAGCGAGTCCGCTGGCGACGCTCGACAGCGACCACGACCTCTCACCGCCCTCCGCCTGCAGCGCCGCCACCGCCCTGCAATGAACAAATATTAAACTAACATAAATGTTAAACAAATTTAAGTATTCAGAAATAATCACCAAATAATAATTACACTAAAAAAGAAAAAAATGAATTAAGGTTTCACAACACTCAGAACTAACTGCGGATAAACGAACACATAATTATTATGAACATATTATCAACTACAAAATATATACTTATGGCATGTCTAGAGGAATGCAATAAAAAGGAAGTAAACTAATATGAAAACATATTGATTTTGACAATATAAACTTTTAAATTTCATTGAAAAGAATTAACTACTTGAATTGACACTTTTGAATAAAAAAAAAACATTAAACTTTGTAAATAAGAAAACAAAATAGTAGCACTAAGTTCAGTATTTTAATGTCATAAATTTTAAATCGAAATTATTGTAGACTGTTCTTTTTTCAAAACAGGTGACACAATCAGTATCTAGTTTTGACTCCTCTCGCTATCACCTAATTGTCAACGAAACGTAGCAATACATTATATAAGAGGAGCCGCGAAGAACAACCCGTCACTACAAAATACACAGATATTGAGTTATTCGGACAAAGTCTTATTCAAATATAAAGTGATTAACAAAATAAAAGGTTGTTTTAAGGTATCGCCTGTGGTATTTATCGAGTATAGACTGTAGTCCGGTGAAGCTGTTAAGACCTTGCTGGGTCAATAGCGTAGTAAATTTCGAAAAAAAAAAATCGAGAACAGACTGAGATTTTTGGTATGAACACGTTACGCACAAACCTATTATGTGATGTAAAGAATAAAATGGTAAGAGTAAATGAGAGAAACAGAGAGAAAGTCTCAACTTCAGCAGGAAACTTTTCATATCGGGTATACGACTTTCGCCTCCTCAAACGAAGGCTTCAAGATCATATAGGCAATTCACCCAGTATTTGCCGAATGGGTCCATCGTAGTCACGGTGCTCTCATCTTCAGGCTGGTACAAAAGTTATCAGGCCAAGGTTGTTTCGGCAAATTCCTCTTTCAGGTTGCGAGTAAAGAATCGTCGCACGGATGCCATCACTATGAGGAGAAAACGAACACCGTCCTGACACATCGGCGCAATGCCTTGCGCGGGTGGACGAACGACGAGCATTGGTGGTTGCAGTTGGCAATTATCATACACTCCCGGCTATGGCCATGGCCATGCAGGCCCATGGTTGGTGAAGAGCCTGCATGAAAAATGCAGTTATCAAGTTTTGTGAAAACGTCCTGTTGCAGAAGGTGCGATGCTGCGACTGTAGAACGACCGTCGTGGAACCGGACGAGGAAGAAAGAGAAGGAGAGGCGGAGGTGAGTTCCATCAAAGGCCGCCCTGAGGGAGCCTCTTATGTAGGCTACATAGATATGGGGGGAAATGGATAGGAAACCCCTGGCTTGCCTACTTATCGCGTACTACTTACTACCTACCTACTATGTGGGTAGGCTACTATGGAGGAAAGGTGGGCATAGGGTTATTTAGATAGGTAGGGTAGGGTTAGGATCGAAGGATGGGGGGAGGGGAAATAGCCTAGGACAGAAGAAACCTCGGGGAGGGTTTAGTGGAGTAGTGTAGTATAGCTTGATTAAGTAAAGCGTTTTTGTAAGAGGCAATGCGCATCTCGTTATGGCATAACAGTTATAGTGCTGTTTATTTTTACGCATCGCCTGTCCTCAATCTATTATATTCGAGTAATATATGTGTGGCTCCTTTTAATAAAGAAATGGTCGCACCTGATGCGCGCCGCCTCTGCATCACTCGGCGCCGGAGACTCTAGCGCTACTGAGAGCGCGCGCAACACTGCAGTCGCGGCCGCGCCCCCCGCCCACACCCGCCACCGCCCCGCCGTCGTTGCAGCTGCGCTTCCGCGCCGGAGCAGCGCCGCCGCCCCCCACGCCGCCGCTAGCTCTGCAACACGCACAGATATTATCTTCAAAAGTCTATAAGAAAAATATAGAGTTGTTGTGGAACAGCTACTTGTCACTAATAGACTTGTTACCGGCGCTAGTGTTCCGTTGCAGAGAGGTGAGATAGCGGGCGAGGAGTGGAGCGGTCCGTACAGAGCCCATCGGGACCTCGGTCACTGCGAGTGCTTCCGCCAGCCCCTCGGAGACGTTGTATCCGGTGCGTGCTAACTGCACCGCCGGCTGTAGCACGCGCGCCCAGCTCAATGCGCCGAGCTGCGCGTGTAACGCCGCCAGTGCCGCCAGCAGTCGCGGCGCACGCTTCGTCATAATCCCCGCGATATTCGTGTCATTCCTCGCATCGCCTCCTCCGCCCCACTCGATCAGCTCGACGGGTTGCGAGCGCGCCTTCCGATACTCCCAGTACAGCAATGAGCCGCTTCTGTAAGACATACCCACTCACTTCATCAATCCCGAAAAATTACTGAATCAGTTTTCAAATACAACCTAACATCTTGTGTTAGACGTATTTTGTTGTTATTGATAATATTATTTTGTCTGAGCTTTCCTTACAGATGTTACTAGTCGTTATAGTATAAAACATAAAGTTCATCATAAATAGAGTATTCGATATGTTACTACAAGCGTAATAGAATCTTCTTGAATATGACATACATATAAGGTAAATGACTCTTTGATTATATGAGTAGACGACGCACAATGGCAATTTCCTACTGCATATTTGGTGGTTTTGAGGGGGCTTTAATGTACATTAGAAAATGTGGTTGTGTTCCATCATGACCAATCATGAGAGACGCACCGCTTATGCCTTAGCTTTAACACGTGATCTAAATAGTAGTTCAGGGCACCTGGATTCATGATATCACAGATCATGCGCCTTCATTGCTGGACCATCTGTTGACGAGTCGTCCCACTAAGTATGATGTGTCAACATACGCTTCTATGGGCACATCGGATCATTTGCCCTGCTGTATCGACTGTCCAACGCACTCCGCCTCTAACTAGTATCAGAATGAACCGTAAAGTTTGGTAACAGCCAACAGCAACAGCAGATTCATAGTCGAACCACGCATGCTAGGCATCGGAGCTATAGTTTTATGGTAAATTCTATTTGGACATGTAAAATGTCGCAACATGTTATCTCTGCTGTATCGTGAAACTGTGGAACAATCTCGCTATCAGTGTGTTCCCTCATTCCTATGATCCTGAAGTTTCATATGAAGAAGCATTTACACAAGAATGACAACGGCGACTAATGATTTTGTCTCTCGGTCGTCTTCTTTATTTTTTAATTATACTTTGCTTACGATCAGGTATATTGCAGCAATTTTATTTTGCTACAGTTAAAAAAGCACTGGGTACGTACGCGTCAAGCGAAGTGCGGTGCGGAGCGACGACCGCGAGACAGAGCGCGGCGGCTGCGGCGGCGTCAAACGCGCGACCTCCCGCCTTCAGCGCGTCCGTTCCCGCGCGCGAGCACTCCGCCGCCGACGAGGAGACGCTGCCGTGCGGCACCACCTCGTACTCCCCGTAGTACATCTGACTCACTAGCGCCACGGTGATGCTCACCGACAGCGCAGCGAAACAACCGGCGATCATTCGCGGTCCACCCGCGCACCGCCCCGCACCCCCGCGGCCGCCCACTCTACCAGCCAGCGGGACGTCCTCGCGCAGCTCTACCACACCTGAAATCATATTTTGCCTAAACGCGCTCCGCCACCGCAGCTTAAGCGCACTTTACGAAAATAAGTAGTCACTAGTCAGGTCAGTAATGAAACACGCTTACTCCGTATACATCGTTTCAGATTTATTTAACAGACATCAACATCATAGTGAGTTTCACACTTTGGGAGGTACCATTGAAATATAGAAACGACTTAAGCGATACGCGTCATATGGATGAATCGAAGTAATATCAAGTGTCCTACAGTGCCTGGCGTCCCTTTCAATTGTAGTATAAAACTATATGGGTTGAAGAATAGACAGAAGAAAAGAAAACCTGGCGCAGGCGGTGGGTCCGTGCTGCTTTGAACAGGCATGCTGAAGCTGGTAGGCTTGCGGTGACGCCTTGTTGCTGACGGCGGCTGTCAATTTCATCTGGAATTTACATTTGTTCAATTAGCCGTATTCATTTTATTATACTTCTCGAGACGCCGATTAAAGTAATTCGTTCTAATGTACCTGCTCTTATAAAATTGGTTGCAGTATTGTTTTCATATCATGTTATATGAGTATAAAATGAGAAAAGTACACAGTTGTACACACATCATGCCTAACTATTTAGATCTCAAACAATTTTCTTCGATTTCACTTTTTAAAATCTTGGTCTTTATTGAATAAAAATCACGATATCTTTATTTAACATAAAGCTCTTGATGTTTAAAAAATAAGATTTTTATAAACACTATGCGTAGAATGATGTATGAAATGGGGCAAGTAGTATAGTTCGCATGCGCAGGAGAGGTGAAAGAAATTTCGAAAGCACAGCATATCTTTGCTTTCATTTTTTTTCTCAGTACAAATTAAGGCATAAACACCGCAGATATCAAGATATTCATTTTCTATCCCACTATTTTATCACATTATTTGACACTTGTAACCGGAAATGACGTCACTACGGCACCAAATACAATACAAAAATGTTAATACTTTGAATTGTCTCGGACTCACGTAATGTTTCACGTGGCCGCGGCAACACACACGAATTACGGTAACCGTTGATATTGTACTGTGAAGTTGATGTGTGACGCTACATTGGATTGTGAAAGCGTCGGCTTAGCTGGTGTGTAATGCACGCTGCCAATATGAACTGCACTCGATGTTTTGAGTTGTGTATCTGTGCAGCGCGGCGGTGTGAGAGAGATCGCGTGCGCGAGCGCCGCGCGACCTGTATTTGTAAATACAGTTTGTTTGACACTGACAGAAGTGTAGAGTCGCGTGCGCGAATCAGGGATGGGCGGGGCGGCGGGGAGCGCGGCGCAGACAACTCCGTTAGTCATGACGTCACCTTGCTATAGCTAGAGCTCGCGCGGCCGCGGCGGGGGCAATGGCCGCTCTACGTGTTATATACATTATACAATATTCACTACACTACAAGTCGTACAGAAAATACTCGCCGTTTCCTAGCGACCACGGTGGCTCATGCTGCTGCTTTTCGGTTTTGGCCAAATGCTGCAACTTCACTAACTTTGCTCTTTTATCCACATAAATTGTTGTAGAGCACTTTTTATTACGAAACTAAAATATATCTATACTTAGGCCTAACGAACATGTAGCGGAAGCTCTGCAAAGAAATAAAATTTTGAAATATTCTTCATTGGTTTTTTCTCGAACTGACTACGCTATTGTCCTGGCAATGTCTTAACAGCTTCACCGGACTACATTCTTCATCGGTGCTCCACTGCTCAATAGCAGCTAACAAAACCAATGTTTTATTAGCATACCTATAGTCTTCCTCGATAAATGAGCTATCTAAGAGTGAAGAAAGTATTTTATTCAAATCGGACCAGTAGTTCCTGAGATTACCGCGTTTAACAAAACGAACAATATTATTATATTATAGTCCGATTTTAATAATTCTTTTTTTATTGGAAAGGGTATACTCCGAAGTTGGTCCCATTTAAATTTGGGAAAAAAATTTCAACCCTAAGGGTATGAAACTCAAGAATGATTGATTATTCACGCACTGATTATGTCTATGACCGCGCATATCTCTAGACAGAATAGTCCGAGTTGAATTATTATCCTTTGATTTGAAAGAGTATACCCAGAAGTTGGTCCCATATACATGTAAACATGAAAAAAGCAACACCAAGGGTAAGAAAACCGGGCATGATTTATAAAACTTCTGAGTTGTGTATTACAAATAAATTAAGCTTGTAGTAATTAGTAAGATCATAGCCGCAAAAAATTATAAAATAAAAACTTTTTAACGAAAAATTAAACCGCCGAAAAAACT
>JACEII010000127.1:763056-794537 GCA_014332785.1 Antheraea mylitta | reverse complement strand
AGGTTTATTATTTTTTGCTTTTCAGTTTTTTCGGCGGTTTAATTTTTTGTTAAAAAGTTTTTATTAGCTTTATAATATTTAGCAGTAAATATTATTCGAATCGCTCGCTTCAAATTTACATGTATTCGTGTCCGATTTTACCTTCCATTTCAAGAATAATTTCTATATAATATTTTCAGATTCTTTTTTAATGCCATCAATCAAAACAATTTTTTTTCTCCCGTAGCTAAGTTCACTTTTGTATAAGTATTATATAAGTTTTTATATTTTTCTAAAGTGAGAACGTTTCATGATAGATCCTCATTCCATAGGAGATATGACACAATGTAAAATGCGACGAAGCAGTTGCGCACCGTACAAAACAAATTTTTCGGCACTGCTGCCTAAACAGGTAGAAGTTTCGAGAAGTGTGCATACTGTACAAAAATAATTGTAATTAATTCAGATTAATGTAACG
This sequence comes from Antheraea mylitta, assembly GCA_014332785.1. Lineage (NCBI taxonomy): Eukaryota > Metazoa > Arthropoda > Insecta > Lepidoptera > Saturniidae > Antheraea > Antheraea mylitta. The sequence goes on along the minus strand of JACEII010000127.1, from coordinate 794,080 downwards.
CAACTTCGTATGTATTACAAGGTATTGAGATAAATTTGTTGCTATTAATTTAAAAAATAAACTTCACCTATTCAAAATCTAACAATTATGATATGTGCTCTCTAAAATATAAAAACGTATTTAAATAATTATAACATTTATTGAGCAAATTACATTTTGTTTCTATATTTACATTCTGATTTGAAAGGTCTCGTCTACAGGTTTCGTGGTCTACTATGTCCATATTGGAGGTTATTATTTTATTAAAGTATAATTATCAGAGTTTTAAATAAAATCATGTCTATGAGTATTGTTTGCACAATATTAATTATGCAAGAAGGTAATCATAGGCATACAAAGTAAAAAAAATCTTTATTTTCGAGATCTAAGAGATTTAAAAGATTTACGTTTAAAAATAACCACAATATTACATTGCTTTCTCAGAGCATTGTCAAGAGGATATCTTCTATCCTACTTTTTTTTTTCGATCTGACTACCCTATTGACCCAGCAGGGTTTTTACAGCTTCAACTAAGGCTACTTACTAAGGCGAGCGAATAAGGCACTCAGCCGATTTTATTTGACTACTAGCTCAAGGGTGCCCGGCACACCTCGGCTTGGGCTATAGCCTGATACGTGCAATTCGCGACCTATCTGAGCTAACCTAAGCTAATTATTCATACATATATGAGTTCTTGAAACATATATTTATGTGTACCAAGCCTACATACCTCAACAACTCTTATATATATTTCGTATCGGATATTTTTTGAACTATTTCAATTCGATAAGGGAAAAAACACCTTCTACTTTCATGTGTAAGCGTGTATCCGTGCACGTGTACGGAGGTGATATGTGTAATGTTTTCGCAGTGATGTAAGATTTTGTGTCACTGTATCGCGCGAGCAGCACACTCAAAGGGTTTCACGCCGAGGGAACGGACCTAGGCTTGAGCTGCTGCCGAGGGGGGCCTGGTGTGCGGGAGCGAAATTTACCCCCAGACCACGACGGCTTGATCTATGGTTACGCGGGCGTGGGCGTATACACGCTCTGTTTGGAAAGACAGGCTGGTACTGATAGTTCGCTGCCGTTAAAACTCCAAGTCATTATGAAATATCTGGTAACTTTTATATTGTAATTCGGTATATAGCACCGGGATATCGATGCGACGACAGAACATTTACATTTTTTAACATATCTGAGAAAAGGCAAACAAATAAATCGACCGTGGAATTTATAATCACTGCTTGACCCTGAATGCGTCTTATTTATCAAGACTGTCTTTTGTATAGCATGAAATACAACTTGTTATACAAACGTTGGAAAGTTAAATTGACTAGCTTAAACATTATCATTGTTACACGTTAGTCAATTAGCCTTTCCGCTGTCGATATGATAATTATGAATCTGTATCGTATGCATTCAATAAATTTACTAAAACGAGTGGTTGATTTTATTCTTAGTAATGACTTTTAACTTAATTACTGATAAATATGAAGTGAGAAGATATTCTTGCAAGGAAAGAACACGTGTATAACGTCCTACGCGTCCGACGTAACCGGCTAATAACTAAACGAGATTACAGAAACCCTGCAACCGAATAATCCTGTACATATAGAGCGAGTTTCCGAGCGATGACTGTACAAGCTTTCCTCCTGTCGTTCGGTAAAGAGATAGTATTGAGCTCGAGACCCGTTGAAGACGCGATGGTTTACAACTTCAAAGTGTTCAAGAAGTGCGCTCCCAATGGGAAGGTAACGCTCTATATGCCGAAGCGTGATTTCGTGGACCACATCACCACCGTCGAGCCCATAGGTCCGTCTTTCAACAATAAATATTATTTCGTAGCAGGCTGCTAACTCACAAGCCATTCATCGATAGTGTTGCGATATAATTAGCAAACGTTCGTCGGTGCGTGTTTGTGTTTTGTAAAAAGTAGGCGCTTCACGTCTCTTATCATATACAACTGACAATGCGAAGTTAATTCAAATTAATTTGTGAACTAAAACAACACTTTAGTATATTATATCATATATCTGCCTTGCTGTGAGGTACTTACAGTTTTGTTTTAATATATTTTACTTAACTATGGAATAATATATTTTGTAAGTTATCAAATTGATTTAAAAAAAAATGCTTTTGATCTGCTTAATGTAGTAATATCTATAATTATGAATACTACAAAATAATGTACTATACATTTATACCAACAGTTGAGTCTGAGGACGTATGATATATTTGTGAGAAATTGTTACATGCGTCAATAGAAAAAAAAATTAAATTGATAGCAGTTGTGGAACAGACATCCCTACATAGATTCATAGATTAACTTCAAGAATGTATTAAAATGAATACAGGTATCGATTTTAACAAAGTTTTCTTGTATTCGTATGCAACAGATGGCGTGGTACTCCTGGACGAGGAGTATGTACGCGGACGCAAGGTGTTCGGGCAGGTGGTCTGCACGTTTCGATACGGACGCGAAGAGGACGAAGTCATGGGCCTTAACTTCTACAAAGAGCTATTCCTCGCATCCGAACAGATCTATCCACCCCCGGAGAAGAGATCTTTTGAGCTATCTCGCACGCAGGCACGTGCCTCAATTCAATTACCTAGACACTTTCTGAATAATTTAGAGGATTTTAAAATGATCAGTACCAACATCGTTCAACAGGGCATGAACATAGAGTATGTCGCTGTATGTAAGGGACTAATGCTGAGTCAGAATCAATTCAAATCTTTGATAACGCTAAACGTTTTAAAAAAAACATTATGTGGATGATAAAAAAAACGTGTACCTCGTAGGTAAACAAAGCTTAGCATTTAATATCGGATAACAATGTGTCGTAAACTGGTTTTTCAGTAAATGTTCGAATCTGGATTATTGTGTTATCTCGACTAGAAAATGAATAACTAGTAAATGAGGGCGCATTGTACAGGAGCGACTGGTGAAGAAGCTGGGCGCTAGCGCGTTCCCGTTCCGGCTGGTGGTGCCGGCGGGCGCTCCCGGCTCCGTGACGCTGCAGCCCGCTCTAGAGGACGAGGGAGAGCCCTGTGGCGTGCACTATTGTCTTAAGTTGTTCGTCGGAGACTCCGAGATCGACCGCTCGCATCGACGGTACTATACAATACGCTCACACACGCATACCTCTCTTTATTATTTGGTTAGCTAGTTCGCATCAATCATGGAGATTAAGGAATTATATTTGGAGGATTTTTTTTTAATTACTTAAGTTTTCCTTTCCACTCTTCAGTATTTACACCTTTGACTTATGTACATGTATTATACTCCACACAATCCAATTTCCCATCGTTTACGGTAATACACTGATCGTATGTTTGTCCACTTCTATAAATAACACTTTTCTAATTCAATAACTTTCATACCCTCACAAGACATACATATACTACGGTAATCTATTATCCCGTAGCTTCTGGGTTATCTTTATATTCCTTGACACGAATACATTTCGATCGATCGTAATGTTGTCGATTATAATGTGTATGTGTACAGGAGTACTGTGGCGTTGGGAATCCGGAAGGTGCAGTACGCACCAACAAAACCTGGTCCACAGCCATGCACGGTGGTACGCAAGGACTTCGTACTCTCCCCTGGACAGCTCGAGCTAGAACTCACCCTTGATAAACAAGTAAATTTCGTTCTATTTCTCATATTACGTTTTAGGAACAGATACACTATGTAATGATACGGGTTCGTCTTCCACGGAGTTGAGTTTAAAGATTTTTGAGTATTCAGAACTTAATGGCCTTAGTGGACTCTGATCATTACCGGTTAGCACCGACGGAGAAACAGCTCCAAATATGTCGAAAATTGGTTTTGCTTAACGCCCTGCGTTACGCATATAGATATATTGACCTATTTCCGTTTCGGTAAACTGTAATCAAATTCATGGAGGTGAATTAATATTGAAGCTGGATTGTTTTTGGTGCTACACATTTAATAAGTAACATAGCTTACCCCGTGTCGAATATGATCCACTAATATATCGGTTGTCAAAACTGTGATGATTTCACGTTTACTATCACAATGCACCACACGATTAAACTTTCATTTTAGACGTCTCATTCAACGCTCATAAATTATCATTATTTTTTCTAATACCAGCGCCTAATCACCTCGTCAATGTCAATCTCCAACGTAACAACTAGTGACACCTGTCGGTGTCATACATACATTAACCGGTGATCATTGCAACTAGTTAAAATTGTTATTTTAATCTATAATTTTATTTGTTTTCAAATTTCATAATTTATTATAGACAAATTTGTGTAGCTTATCAATTTGTGGTTAACACAATATGCGCACTGTATACTCGTATACAAAATGTGTGTGTCTGTAGCTATACATGCACGGCGAGACGGTCGCTGTTAACATGTGCGTGCGTAATCACAGCAACAAGGTCGTGAAGAAGATCAAGGCGTCCGTGCAGCAGGGAGTCGACATCATGCTCTTCCAGAACGGACAGTATAGAAACGCGGTAGCCACTATCGAAACACAGTTAGTATACGTCACAATTTGTTCATTATCTAGTTTAGGTTTTATCGCCTCATTAGCAAATAGTTTCTTACTCAGCAAGTCACTACACCTTACTGCATTATATTGGTGTTTAATTTATATTTCTACAAAGATAGGAAGATCAAGTTACTTAATTGTATGAAGTCTTAGTTTAGGAAATTAAAAAAAGTAGGTTCTGTGTTAAAATATTAATGGTTTTGAATGTACAATTGCTCGACAAAAGCGGACCTTTTATATAGAATGTGATTATTCTGTTAGAGATGTGTTTATTCGTAATACACGTGAGTATAGATACTGCGGGGGATAGGTGTGTGGACTGTGTAACCTGTATTCGCAGGGACGGATGCCCGCTGCAGCCGGGCTCCAGTCTCCAGAAGGTGCTGTACCTGACGCCGGCGCTCGCCTCGAACCGAGACAAGCGTGGGATCGCGCTCGACGGGCAGCTGAAGCGCGCGGACACCACGCTCGCCTCCACCACGCTGTGAGACCTCTCTATCTCTATCAATTCAAATACGTATAGTGCTTCTATATTGTTACATTGATTTTTTGTCTGTGGTTGAATCCGTTGTTAGACATTGTCGTTTAGCTTCGAGATTTATCATTGCATTTACTTTTGAAATTATATTCTCCGGTGTGGCAGGTGAGTATGATAGCAATAGTTGACTAGTTTCACTTCACGATATATAGTAATGAGCAAAGTAATATGTGATGCAGCCTGCTGGACCCGGAGCAACGTGACGCGTTCGGCATCGTGGTCAGCTACAGTGTGAAGGTGAAACTATATTTGGGCGCGCTCAGCGGAGAGCTCGTCGCGGAGCTGCCCTTTATACTCATGCACCCCAAGGTACGGGTCTGCAGCCTCCTTTAACCTCCCCCGCAACTAAATCATACGCACTGTCTCAGTCTTCTCCATTGTGCGCTGAACCAAAAGGCAGGTACTGTATGAGCTACGCGTTTTTAATTTGTTTTAACGCAGATGTAATTACTTTTGGAAAAAGCAATGTAGCTTTACGAGTGAGTAGAATCTTCGCTCAACAATATGAGTAAGTAAAAAGGGGAGATAACGATAACTATATTACGTTATTTCCCCTTTTTACAAATAAAAGCCAATCTAGAAAGACCATACTCATATCGTTGAGCGAAGATTCTACTCACACGTAGAGCTATATTGCTCTTTCCAAAAATAATTATCTCTGCGTTAAAATAAATTAAACACGCGTAGCTCATACAGTACTTGCCTTTTGGTTTAGCGCACAGTAGAAAGATCGAGAAAGTCGACTAAATTACATCGCAGTAATTGCACTGTGCGATAGAGAGAGTGCTTTATAAAACCGAAGCAAGCTGATCTTATTCGAACGTCTCACTCTTCTCCCTGATGTACCAAATATAATCGCGAGTACTATACACGTTGCTTTCAAATGAATAGAAATGAATGAGTGTAGTGAGTGAGCTTGAAGCGTCGTGTTACAGGAGGGACGCGCTAAGGTGATACACGCGGACAGTCAGGCCGACGTCGAGATGTTCCGTCAGGACACCGTGCACCATCAGGAGAGTGTCGAGGTGTACTAACGACATCCGAGCACACACATCAACACGCTAGCTTATCTCATAAACACTGTTTTTATAAATACTATAACTATTACACTGTGTTCTATTGCACTCTGTCTCACTTAATAATATAATTGATTGATTATTCATTTATGTCTAGTTAGGTATTTTAGATTTGACAACTTTTAATAGGATTTTAATTTTAACAGTCAACATCTTCCAGTCAATATTCGTAAATGTGTGCAGCCCTCACTCTGAAAGTCATGTTAGTATGCTCTGCATAGTGTGTTATAATAAATAAAATGTCTGGATTATTATTCTTGGTAATTACCTGATATCACGGAACGGAAACAACTATGGAATTCATAAACATTAATAAACTATATTTCGATAACATACTACTGTAGGTAATTTAATGTTGTGTCTGCCTTTTTATCACTTGTCTAATTCTATAATCGATTTTGTTATAATATTTACGTACTATTGCGCCTCGTTATAAAACAAATGAATAATCTTTAGAATTCTAGTTTTGATTAACATAATTGTATTATTAAATATGTATGTAGTATTAAAACTAATATATATAACCTTATACAACGTAACCCTCACAAGCAGCTTTAAGTAAATAAAAAAAATTGCTTCATTAATGTTATGTATATAATTGCTATGAATAAATATGTTCAAGATATTAGGGTGTTTGATATTACTACTATAGTCTAATTTTCACATGACGGTCGAGTTTGCGCTTCGCCTTGTAAATGTCTCTAGATATTTTATAGGAAGTTTAATGGAATAGTCTTCAGTATAATCGATGCTCTAGTTTACTCATATTGTTTTATATTTAACTAGTGGGCCCGGCGGACTTTGTACCGCCCTTATAATTAAAAAATTAAGCCGTCACGGAACGCCTGGGAGGTGTGAAACACATGTGTAACGAATAAAGAACACTATAGGTATGCGAGATCAGTGCAGCAAGAGAGGTTTCGGACAGTTCTTGCGAATGGCATGACGCCGCCATGTCTCACACACACGACACATCGCCACGACAACAATCAGGTTTACCCTCACCTATAGATAAAATACCTTGACAAGTTATATACTTAAACCTTCCTTATGAATCATTTATCTACTGGTGAAAACTGCATAAAAATCCGTTCAGTAGCTTTAGAGTTTATCGTGAACAGACAGACGTGCCAGAGGACTTTGTTTTAAAATATGTAATGATGTATAATGATCTCGTTAGGGTCCCGCCTGGTCATCAGACTGCTTTTAAAGTATTGTGGTGTGAATGGATGATTTGATGCCGTGGCTGGTGTATTACTTTACTAGTTTTAGCGGTCAGTAGTCAGCAGTTTGCACTCCTGCACTGTGTACAGGAGGAATATAGTCGAGTCGTGTCGAGTTATTCGGTGTCGATATGAACTCGTATTGCTTTGAATTACTCTATACTATTACAGGGAAATTTGAATAATTCTATATTATATTATATCATCACTGTACCATCTTTCGTAGTCCGGTGAAGCTGTAAAGGCCTTGCAAGGCCAATAGCATAGTCAGTTAAAAAAACACAGTATCATGCTGAAATGAGAGAAGATATAAAATATTTGCGAGTTTTAGTATTATTAATAAAAAAATTATAATCGAATTTCGAGTACTAGACGATAACAAATATTTAATAGGAGCATTTATATATAAAATATATTTTGGTATTTTAGCGACATCTTCCAAAATCATTGAAAACTAGCTATTGCTAGTTATTCAACGTAATCGAGTTGTTTCTTAATTAACTCTGCAGAGTTAAAAAAGAATCATAGATGTCGCTAATTACAATACAGTACGATAAAAATAATACTGATCTGCAAACACATACAGACAATGTCTTATTCAATTAGTAATTAGAATATGTCATTTTCTTAGCTAGATGGGTATGATACATAATGAATTAGTACCATACTTCTGATTCCATTTGATTAGTTCTGGTTAATATATTAATTGGATAATAATATATCATTAATTTCAGCAATAATTATATAGTTTAAAATTGTATAATCAATAATTATAACGTATTAAAGACAAATGTATTAATATATCAGTTTTATAAAAACAAATAGTTCAGGTAAGCGTCATCTATATAACAAAGGTAAGACTTATTAGATAGTTTACTTGGAGTCTGCATAGATGTCACTCTTTGCAGTTTATAAATTAGATAATATTTTCACTGTTTTATAAATGTAAACAATTTTTATTGAAGAAGGCGTTATTTTGCAGAAATCCATCATTAAATATTATAGTGGACGCTACTGTGTGCTTCCGCCTGGAATTGAAAAATTTTCTATATACATTATTATACTTGATATTTTAACTATAATTTTTTTCAATTCGAAAGATTACTTCGAATATACTCGAACTCCAAATATGACTTATAGTTTATTTTAAGTACTTCAGAAGCACATAACAAATAAATACAATTGAAATAACTTACTGCTTGTTAACATTCATAGCTAGTAGAAATGTATTTAGGGTAAATATAAATGGATTCCAGAACGTCTCTCTCGGTTTACGTGAAATACCTCATTTTTAAAGTTGACTCAAATACTACAAATTTTTAATTAAATAATTTAAAATATATGTTTAATTCGAAAACTTGGATAAGCTTAGTTTGACTTTTCAGTTAATGAATTTGTAAACATCATTTTTTATATCTAGCATATACTCGCAGGTTTGCTCGCGTTAATGTACATTGGACGTATTCCTCGCGCACAGTAATCTTCTTCTGGTATTTTCTGTACTTTTGCAAAATTTAAACATTATCGGTTGAGTAGTTGCGACGTGAAAACGTAACAAACAAACATTCACATTAATAATTTTAGTATATTTTTTGTTCAGTTTACCGATACATAATACATATATGTTTATATCATGGTATACATGTTCAGTTACTCATAACATTAACTTTTGGATGATTTCGATAATGACATATACATTAGATGCACGGGTATCAGCAACCGAGATCAAATTAACAAAACTTATAGCGTCGTTTAGCAAAAACACCACCGCTTAAGTCGAAAAATTATCGACTTTACTTTTAAATATCCTTGGATAATTAATATTCTCTCGACGCGTCAAATTAAATATCACACTTTGAATGTTTCATAAGTGACCAGTATTTTTATTACTAATTAGTGTATGCAGATAAATGCAATTACAATTACGTCTATTTTATTTAACAATACAATGAGTTTTTTTTTATGCCAAAAGGCAGCATACAGGCAGACGGTCCATCTGATGTTAAATGGTTACCGTCGCCTATGGATAACTGCAACACCAGGGGTATCGCTGTTATGTTGCCGACCTTGGAGCGCGTGTTTTAATCCCTTTTTGAAGAGCCCCATGTCATAACCCTAGGGGAACACAGTACCAGGTAACTCATTCCACAACGCCAAAGTGCGCATAACAAAGCTTCTAGAATACCTTACGGTTGTTGCGATTTTGCTGGGCTTTAGCGTATATGGATGAGCAGCCGGCCAGCGGTTAAATTTACTTGTGTGGTAATGTAGCTAAGCGAAGATAGGCGTGTTCTTGCATCTGAACTTACAGCTTTCATTAGTGTTCGCTACTTAAATCTGTGATCAAATGTGTAATTTATGATAGTAAATAATTAGTTTAAGTCTCTGTATGTAGATACATCTACTGTTCTTTCTGTTGCGTGAACTTCACATTAACCCTGGTTTTAGAAACACGTATATAATAACGGCTGTTGTTATTATAATAGTACGATTAAGATTGGCAGGACAGAGGTATATGTGTATGTAAAAAATAAAACGAAATGTTTCAGTTCCAAGACAACCTTTAATTTCGTCCAAAATAAGTTTTATGTCAACAGTTTGTTGCAGCCCGCGGGCTGTACGGCGAACTCTTAGAGTTGTGATAAACTTTATAATAACAAATTACTTACAATATACATTATTTAATTATCTAATAACTATGTACAAGTACAGGGATGTCAGTCTGTTCGTAACCCTCTGTGTTTTGATATGAACAAGTGTTTGATGATATGGCATGGGACAGCAGAATGGTTGTCGTGTGCGTGTCACTGCGTTGTTACTTACCGCTTCTATAGCGCCGACTAATTTCAGATTTCTTAGGTATTTTGAGATGAAAAGAAATTCGTTTAACCGAAAAATAAGATGAAATAATAAATAAATTAGTAAAATGTTTGTCGGCGCTTGTGTTCCCGCAGCTTTTTCATTTCTCCACTCTGATGTCTGGATATGTTTATTCTGTTTTATATTTAACAAATTAAATCTACGTAAATACACATAATTGATCAATTATATACATTATAAACATTTATTCTTCAGTTTAATAGATCGGAAAAAGCATAAATTATACATTAAAGTTTAACACAAAATATTAATATATTCTTTTCAATATAAATAATGAGTTTTATAGCAGTTTTAATTTGTGTACGTAAATTAATTATTGATAATAGTGTGTCGACAGGAGAACAGCTAGTTTTAACTGAAGAGCATAGAAACAATCTTACCGATATGTTACATTATTATTATTATTATATAATATTATGATAATGAAATGAAGTTGTGAGAGCAGTCGACGCAGACAATATCTATACAAAATCAGAATTTTACAATTTGCATTGAATTTATTACCTTCAGTTTATCTATATTACTCCGTAGACGTAAAAAACGTGACGAACAGTCGCTTAAACACTAATTATTTACAATTGCAGGATGTTAAATTCAATTACAAGCTATTAGTTCTCGATTCTTCGAATTGAAATTGTTGAGAACGTTAGTTTGAGTTTTATTAGTCTAATAGGTATTATTATGTACAACAATAGAGTTAAGAAATCGCGAGACGAGGTCGCACCGCGCCAGGTGCCGCGTCTAGTGCTGCACACTTTATTGCATTGCGTCCTTGTAATAATGATCTTTTTGTACGAGGTAATTAATTATAATATTTAAATATAATACTAAAAGTGACAGTCGGCGGCTTTGTACATGCGTACAGTAACGCGTTCAAACCGCATTATTTATTAATGCAATATTAAATGAGTAATACAAAGTTATTGTCGAGTGTGTCGGAGCTAGTGACGTCACGAGCAACGAACTACAGAACGGTCGCGGCAACGTAACTTCAATAAATGCATCGCAGCGACAAAATTATCTTTAGTACTGTGCTAGTATCATCGAATAAAAAAATTCTTCTAATACTAGATTAAATAATTCAGTGAATGTCGGAATCCGCAACATAGACAAGTATAGAAAACCGGCTCTATATAAGGAAAAATAACATCTCACGGGGACTTTCTGGTGATCTTGGAATGTTGTGTAATGGATGTTATATTCTATTCATAATCTTATGTTATTTATTTATCTATACATTTTGTAATATTGGCGGTGTTTTACGTAATATAGTTTGGTTATTGGGGACTAGTGAACTGGATGGAAAATAATACCACGGAGCGTGGATTCTGACTTTGCACAAAAACTCACTGGAATGAGCATGCTAATTGATGAAGTTCAGTTCAGATGAAGTGTCAGAAAATAATGCAAAATAAAAACCATAACGCGGTAAAATGATTACTTTATCGCTGCTGTTGGCTTTACAAGAACAGTAAATGGGAGCGTAGGTGAGGGACACGGAAACCACCCAGGGGTTTCTGAGAACAATATTTATCGCAAAAATATACTTATAGGTTATTTTTTATCTCAATTCGAACCAGTAGATGGTGCTGCTAACGGGTTCTAGGCTTATTTAAGAAGATTTTTCGCATACAAATTAGGTGTATGTTTGAGTAAGTCCCTGAATAGTTCGGATCCACGATTAGAAATGGTAGATGTAGTTGCAATCAGGTTCCAAATTTTTTAAGATTTTTTGCGTTATGATATACAACTGAAACAGGTACTAACCCATTTGGCGCAGACAAAAATGAGTCACCTAGTAATATTATAAAACATAGTTCTCCGTCGCGTTTGTCTATTCGCGAAAGTCACAAAAACGGCTGAGCGGATTTTCATGTTGTTTTCATTAGTAGATAGACTGATTCACGAGAAAGGATTAGATAAAGAATTGTTACGATTTTTTTGTTAATTTGTTGAAATCTAACGATAATTGTTGGAAGTGTCGGAAAAAGTCAAGCCGGTGGGAGTTTTCGTTGAAAACGCTGCCTAATAATCCCTCTGGGACATGTTAAAAAATAACTGTGATAATAAACGACGCAGACGAAGTCGCGAGAATTAGCTAGTTTTATATAATAGTGACTTATTGTTTTTGCTTGTAACATTAATTTTTGGATTGTCAATAAGTATCGTATAACTTTATTAAATTTGTTCGTTAAAACTAATACAGTGTCACATTTAGGTTTCAACGATTTTAACTAACTTTTACAATTATAATTCTTTTATGTTCTATTTTTAATATTACATTTTCTAATCGAAATTCTCATAAAACCTGCACAATATCAGTCCTGACATTGCAACTGAGCTTATACGGAACACGGCTTTCTATACTTATCATTTAAGTACGGCGAGGCGGTCCGCGGGCGAAGTATTAGTGTCGTATCGTGACGCCAACAAACTCATACTACTGCGATGAAGAACTGATCATAAAATTTAAGTTACACACATTATTCGTTGATAAGGAGCAGCTTCATAAATATGAACGGAATGTATTTTGTGTTTGAGTGTAGACATGTTTATTTTTGTTCGATTATGGTTTACAATAGGTGAGTTCAGACGCAGGATTCGGGGATCCTGTGGTCTAGTAGCTTTTCTTTGATGGCGTCGACGTTGAGGTCCGGCGCTACTCGCAGCGAGCCCGACGCGCTGCGACCCACACCCGCGCCCCCCGAACCCACAACCCCCGCCCCCCTCGCACCCGGGGCCCACGTCCACGACCCCCCGACGCTCGGTCCATTAGATGACTGGAACGGCACCTGTTCCCACACCAACTAGTGCTTAAAATGCTAATATAGTCGATCGCATAAAACTATGCATGTATTTACTGCATTCAAATCACACCGGTGTGACTATATACAATGTACATTGAAACTAAACCTGTATTGTGTCAAATTTTGCAGTGAAATTCTGTTAATACGAAAACGACATTATTTTTTCCGCAATTTTAACAAGTTTCTACACGAAAAAATGTTGTTATATCAGGAAACAATACATAGTTTTCTCATACAATTTGTAGAGTCTAGAATTCTATCGGTAACACTTTAAATAGATTCAATTATATTAAAAATGTTGATCCTAAAACTAATCGAGCGCTATCCCGATACCGAACATAACATTTCATTTTTATGATTTTTATGAAATTGAAGGTAATTAATTACTGTTAAACCTAGCGAGGGGCTCAAATATACTTTATTCATTATATCATAATCCAAGTAAATTAGAAACCGAGTATTAAAATAACAGCTGGCACTTAGTCTATTGGTTCGTATCGGAGTTTGATAAAGGGCCCCATATTTCTGTTTGATGAGACTTGGTTCGGTAAACTCAACTCCCAGTGGAAGTTCTAGTGTCAATATAATAAAGTTTAACACGCAGAGCTTTCTAGACGTTTTAATCTCGGCGGGATTCTAAATATTTGAAGTCGTCTGTTCGAGGTGGTCGCGGTTTCGGGTTCCTACTCGTGCTGTAAATGCGGCTCCCTTGAATTCGAACAACATCATCCGATTAATAAAGTTACAGCCTTACAGAAACTTTGTTAAATAGCTATAGTATGACAATCACGCGTAAGTAGGACATGAATATCTGTGCTATGAATAGAGTATGTGTCGCGATGCACCATCACTCTTGGGTGTGAAATGTCACATTTAATTTTGGACGTTGACGTTATAACTAACATGGCGGGGTTTGGAGGGAGGGGGATAATGTCGGACTCTGCCGGAGAGAGAAATATGATCGCGTATCTGTGACGGGACGTAAACCGCCGGTTATGGACACCGTAATCAAGATACTGACCGTTCTCCCTCTCCCTCGACCCCTCGGGTCTCCCGTCCGGGTACAACCGGCGGCATACAACCGGTAGGGGCCGAGTCGAGTCGACCGGCCACATAAAATAAACGACATCTAACTAGATAAAATCGCGCTAACTCGTAGTTCCTTTGAGAAATTCTCGGTTTATGCGGTACGCGAAAACTTTACGAGCTTTTGCTTTATTGATTCACGGTTTAACGATAGTCGCGGCACACATGTGCATCCGTGCCGTAAACACACGCACGCACATACGAACAGGTGAGAGAAAAGGGGAAATCACTAGGATTCTAATGTAAGGTATTGTCGCTCTTTTTATCTATAGAATTAATTCATTCGGATGATTATTCTTGGGTCTCCTTACGCGTGGGTAGAAGCGCGGTCCGGCGTCACGCTGAACACAAACTTGAGGAAGTTATAGCGCGAACTTTCTTTTGACTGAGATTTTTACATGTGATTTCATACATATATATATATATATATAATTTATATGATCTCACCGACGTGGTTCTGCTAGGAGAGCGTACAGCGAGGGCGGTGAGGGTCGGTGCGCTCACTCCATCACCTGCAATGGAAATAACAGTTTTACATCACATGAGATATTACCAGAACTTTGTTATTTTTGAATTCCAACACATATTTTACATGAAAATCCATAAGAGTAGAATCGAAGTTTGAACAGAAATAAGTGTTTACAACGAGACAGGTGGAGCCTTTATTTATGCTAGTAGGCGCCCAGTGGTCGACATTCGACCATAGTTCCTTGATTTTAAAAAGTTTGAACTTTATCAGGGTTCTTTTGTTAGAAGCTACTTTTATAATAGAAGGTTTTCATTACGGCTACTCAGTAATTACTCAGATGTACTTAGTTATTTGCCCCTTTTTAAAATTATATAAACATTTTAAAAAATCTATGTCTAAATGAAAAACCGGTTGTTACACATGGTGGAAAGGCTCTAAAATTCTAAATAAACATAACTTTATGAAAATAAAGAATTTCACACAATTCTCAATACATGTAACACGACACCATGAGGTGGTGTTTTTGTGTGATATTGAATTAAATGTTGTCTGTACATTATGAGGAATAGTGATATGCCCAGTATCATCGTTTGGAAAAGTAATGGATACACAATAAATCCAAATGATGAATCCTGAACAAAGATGTTTTTAATATTACTATTAACTTTTGAAACTGAATTCATTTTTGTTCAAAATTCATCATCATCTGTACTAAATATAATTGCTACATCAGGTTGAACTGCATCATAGTAACCGCGGAGATCTAAGTCATGGATTACTTTCACGAGCAAACAAATTTTCGTATTTTGATTTTACATACTTCATACATACTTACATACATACATACTTCACTTTCATTAAATCATCATATAAATATAAAAAATTATAATTTTGATTTTAACTTTGGTAAACTAAAAATTTAGACATCCAATATGACCATAGAGAATAATAATTATTTTAGTGGTTCTCTAAACTGTACTAAAAATAAATTGTTAATCAATTAATTCTTAATGTACATATATTATGAGTTAACATATTATACTATTTTAAAATTAGACCACAATTTCAACGTCATTCATGTTTAAAATATTGAAAAAGTAATTGGAACGTAAGAGTAAAGTTACGGACGCAAAATGTCTTTCCCATTTACATGTGTATATATGTTGAGTAAAACTCTAGCAGTAGTATGAGTAATGTAAATTTTAATTAGTTTAATATGCATGTAATGCATTTTGTATGAAAAAATAGCTTTCTACATTTCTCCTCCGTATAAACTTCAACTATGCCAAATATCACGTTCAACCGTTCGCGCAATTCGCTAAAAAAAAGGTACAAAGTTTTGGCTTCACGTATTAATATATAAGATGTATAGTTTTTAAACTTTCATTATGAGGGATTTGTAACGATTATGGTAAAGGGTACACAGTCGTCGCGAATATAATATGTGACCGCAGCGCCACACGATTGATTACGACATTCGGACGCGTGAATATACTTATTTAATAAAGCGCTCTGACACTAAAATATTCAATACTTGTGTTATTATTGTTATAATATCGGTTTGTAATTAAAACTTGATTATAACCAAACTTCAGATGACTTTCATTATAAACATATGAAGTACATTAAAATGACCTGCGAACTACGAGATCGGTGACGTCTTAATGCAATAAATTGCTAGAGCGTTTATGTTATAATATAAGAAGCTGACCCGCTTAACTTCGTTTCGTTAAATTAGTTATCTACTTGTTCCAATTATATTTTCATACTCAAAAATCTTAAAAACCGTTTTATTTTTAATTCTTTACTAGCCTCTGCCTGCGACTTCGTTCGCGTGGAATAAATACACTAACACGCAGCAGTTCTTAAAAGGAAACACATCCCAATTTTGAAACATTTTTCATCTGTGCTACGCTCCTATTGTTCTTAGCGTGATGATATATAGCCTATAATATTCTCGATGAATGAGCTATAAGAATTATTCAAATCGGACCAGTAGTTCCTGAGATTACCCCCTACAACGTCACAACATCACAAACTTACAAATTTTACTTCTTTATATTATTAGTATAGATTAACGTGGCGAAATCCCCTGTGCATACCCTTCTTCTCGGGGAAGGGAGTGTGTTATGTCCGTCGCATGTTAGGGACGGCCAGGTACCGGTCTGCCTCTCTCATGAGAAATCGACCCTGTGGCAGCCTGGTAAGGTAATGGTCGCCACAGCCAGCCGTCTCCCCTCGTCCGCCGAAACATGTACAATGAGGAGATAGGCCCTTGAACCCATCCCCTCAGGCTCGGCTACGGTAGTGGAGGAGGTGAGTTTTATGCCGGCGAGATGACCTCCTCGCAGAAAGAGACTATCGCATTCTATACTTCCTCGCTACCGAGCATGGCCAAGACTACGCTCGGCAGCGAAAGATTTCCTACTGTTGCAGCCAGAGCGCGGCGCTGCACCTCCCACGCAGCAACCGATTACAACGACTTCCACCATTTCCAGTAGTAAAGTCAAACAATTCAGGTACTTTCTCAAGCATATACCTAGTTGGTTTAGTAGATGATTTATGCATGTATGGAAAAGATTTCTATGAGGAGGACGTAGTGCCATCTGTCATTTAGTGACATCAATAATTTCGTTTTGTTTTAAATACGAACGATCGTTGAATCATTTGAATATTGTTCATACGACATTACTAAAATAAATAATAAATAAAGTCGATAAAAAATAATTTACCAACTTCAATATAATAAAAAACCAATAAAGCACTAAAAATCGGAAAATAAATAGTTTATTAAATTAACCAAATTATATAAAACATATGAATATGTACTACCTAGAGATGTATTGGAAGTCGGTGCCAGGCTCCTAAATTTTTTTTTCTCGAACTGACTACGCTATTGGCCTTATTTTGGGCCTTTACAGCTTCACCGGACTACTAAGGCGAGCGCTTAAGGCACTCAGCCGATTTTATTTTTGGTAACTAGCTTAAGGGTGCTCGGCACACCTCGGTTCGGCCATTATCTAGAAAAACCCGATCTGTCCTAGCTAAACTATGCTAAACTATACATGTATCCATTTTTGGATCATACAATTAAAAATTGCATGATACAAAAACACAACATGTAATTCGGAAAGAGGTAAACTAAACCTACTCGATTCAGTTCGATAAGGGAAAAAAAGTAAATCCTTCTACAAGATATGTAAGGTGCATGTCTGATTATCTGTCAAAAATTGTGCGGGTGTAAAAACGAGAGCTCTCTGCTCGTGACGCACGAGACAGGGATTCGCGATGTGGCAGGTCACAGAAAAAATTAAAAAGATCGAATTTACAGTTTAAACGAACGGCACCGGTGCTGGGACCTACAAATAGAAAAATGATATTGTTTGACGATTTTAAGGGAAGATGACATAAACACGTGAGTTTACTCTATCTTATATTGAGAATGATTATTATTATTTAGAAACGGCGGCGCGCGCGAGCTGTTGGATTGTAGCTGCGAGTGCGGGAAATTTCGCGACCGCGCAAATGGGGCCCGTTTTGGGTCGTTCGCGACCTCGTCATAAACAGAGATCTCCGAGATCTCATGAAGAGCTGGGCGGACCAGTCCATGCCGGAAAGAATGACTGCGGTGTCGGCCTGTGAAGGCTTCGCCGCCTGAAGTCTGGGGTCAAGTCGCGCTGCGATCTGAGGTGTCCACGGGACCGGAGGGGCCCGCGCGGGGAGGAGGGTCGCGTGGGGCGCGGATGCTAGCGCTGCCGGTGCGCGAGACGCGCGTGGCAAGCTCGAAAAAGCCTTTCTAGAGTCGAGAGGCGGAGGGCGGGGCGGAATATTTCGCGGTATGACCCACGCCGCGGCACAACACGCAACTTGGAGGATCGGAGGAGTCTTTAGTGCGGGAACACTCCGAAGTGGAGTGTTCGCCGAGGCACTTAACGTACCTGGGACTCAGGTAACAGTTAAGTGCGGAGTGTCCGTACTCCTGGCAGTTGTGACACTGCGAGGCTACCGACGTTTTGCGCGGCGACTCCACGGTGCTGCCGGAGAGGCCGCAGAGGATCGAAAGATTGAAAACTTTTTTGCCCTTGATGTTGCGTTCAAGAATGATCAGCACCATGTCATAGAGCGCTCTAGTTCGAGAGGATCGCATGCGGTGGATTTCTTCCACTGGGAACTTCTGTTCCCGGAGGTCTTCGTGGATATCGTTCTCGAGAATTTGGGCGGGGACTCTGCGTATTACTACGCGTAACATGCGCTCTTCTTCGAGCGCATGCGTGAAATACGCAATATTCTTAGCACGCAGAAGGCACGTAAGCTTGCGATGTAGGTCAGAGGTGGACACCTTTACCTGAATACCCGTTCGGGTACTCACAGCAGAGGCGATCGGGATTTTCACTGCCTTCAACAGATCGGAAATGTCGAGCCAGGACGCCTTTTCCTGAATCGTGATGGGGGAGAGGGACGGGGTTTCTTATTCGAAGCTGTGGAACCCGCAGCTTGCGAAGGAGCCGGTGCAGAGGGCGTGAGAGAGATCTTTGAAGTCGTAGCGCCTTCGGTGTCGGAGGACGAGTTTGCGCGCTTCTTGCGCGGTTTGGGCTTGCGGGAGACGACGGTGAAGCCATCGTTCCCGGCGGGGGGTCTTGCTCCATTTCGGAGGATTCCTCGTCCGAAGAAGAGGAAGAGGTAGAGGTAGGGGCAGGGGGGGGTGCTCTCGAAGGACTGAGTGTCCTTCAAGAGTGCTGCGAAAGAGTTCCTATCGAGAACATCTTCCGCAGCAGCGACGATCGACGGGATTGGACCACCCTTGACAAACACGGCCGCTTCGCTACAGAAGCGGTCGTACTCGGACATAAGCTCGGGACTAATGGTCGCGACAAACTTCCGTAAGCGCGCGAGCTCGCGCTGTTAGGAAGTTGAAGCGGCCATACCGGGGCCTGAGGAGGGGTGCGGGGCGGGGGAAGACATTTGAAACCTCCATGCCAGAGGGGCAAGGGGGCGCGTCTTTTTGAATTTAACGGACTCCGGAGTCCGGGCCAAAAGGAAACTGTGGGCGAAGTGCAATGCCTCACAGGGGACCTACAGTGCCTAGGGGGAGGCCCTAATACTTCTTTCTGCGATTGCGCGACGACACGGAGCTCGAACCACGGAGCGAAGCACGAAGCGCTGAACTCCTGAAACGCGAACCAGCGACACGCAGCATACGGAGACCACGCAGAACGAACTAAAAAGTGCGATTAGAGTTGCACCGAAAAATGCAGTTTGCTGCGTTCTGAAAAGAACGCCTTGCAATTGACTCCTCTGAACGTCTCAAAGAAACGTGAAAGTAACGAACGTACCGAAATACCGAAAATTTCGACGTGAAAACACGGTCGCGTGAACGCGTCGCGAACACTTACCAAAAATCGGAAACGTAACACGAACAAAAATTCACGTCGAAAACGATATGAGCGCACGCGTCCGACCCGCCCGGCGGCACGAATCGGGGTCATCTCGTCGGCTCCTAAGAGTTGAAGAGTTTTTTTGGAACGAAGTTCCTTATCGCACGTTGTGAAAGGGTGCTAGACGGAAAAAATTCTTACGAAAAGTTGTCACGACACTTTTTGCTATAGTAAGCTATTATAAGCTGTGCGGCGTCGCATGTTTCTCTGTCTGTCTCTCTCTCTCTCTCTATTATAGAAAGCAAGCCAGATATTTTCATTTCTATTACGCATTGAACAGTGTGGTGTCGCGACGATTATTTTTGTTGAGTGTATACAGGTTTTTTGTAAATAATAAAAAATAATAATAATAATGATCCCAAACATATGTTTCCTACTTCAGTTACCACAAGCCAATTATTACGAAAATTGAGCCTACTGATTAAGTTTATATAACATTATATTTGTTAATAATAAAAAAAAGTATTATTATAACTTAAAAAAAAATATTATTACAATTCCTTCACTAATTCATCGAAAGGAACTTCGTTCCATCCGGGTGTCCCTTGACACCTCTCAAGTTTTTTATACTATTGGTGGCAAACGAACATACGGGTCACCTGATGGTAAGTGATCACAGCCGCCCATGGACATCTGCGACACGAGAGGAATCACAGACGCGTTTCCGGCGCTTAAAAAAGGAGTAGGCTCGTTACTTGAAAGTTGTGTTACTTTGTCACGGATCCTATTGTCAGAACCTAACCAAACTCTCATCAAACTATCCTTGAAGTACATCCTTTCCAATAAAAAATGAATCATCGAAATCGGATATGGAGTTAGTAGTCTATTTGTTGTGTATATACTTAATGCAAATTTAAAACTTATATGGTTTAGCACTGGATGCTGTTGTCCGAACTGGACCACACGGGAATCACCAGCTTTGTAATAAAAAGAAAACCATCAAAATCGGTTCACTCAGCCTAAAGTTCTGAGGTAACAAACATTAAAAAAAAAACAGTCGAATTGAGAACCTCCTCCTTTTTCGAAGTAGGTTAAAAATGGGAGGGTGGGGGTTAGGAGGGTATAAGTTTGGGATTATAAGTAACTTTTGATAGAAAATAAGAAAAAATACAAAAAAAACACATTACGACCTATTTACCTATACCTTAAAATGCTAATTACGTTATGCGTTACACCGAACTTGAATTATAACCATAATCAGAGCGGTCAAAGCGATTGACGAGGAATATGATATTCTAGTTTTTATTAATTATAGTTGTTATTAAATATAATTGTATAATATATAAAGCTGTGTTGTAATAATAAGAAACAAATCAAATATGTGTACCAAACATACTTACCAAATATACATTTAAAGTTTTATAAAATTCGGTCGAGCCGTTTCGGAGGAGTTCAACCACAAACACCGTGACATGAGGTTTTTCACTAAAACGTCACTAAAAGCTGATAAACTCTGGTTACTACCTAATGACGAAAGGATATGGATTTTAATTCGAACATATTATGCAGTAGTCGTCTCGCACCGCTGCAGTTGCTCACATTAGGTATGTACATTATAATTGTTATTGTCGTGACGTACACATGTCATAAACCTATCACATTAAATATAACGGTTATTCAATCTATGGTCATAAAGAGGTAAAGGTTGTGAGATGGTAACATTGTAGGGGGTAATCTCAGGAACTACTGGTCCAATTAGAAAAATTCTTTCAATTATAGCTCATTTATTAAGGAAGGTTAAAAGCTATATATTATCACACTAAGACCATTAGGAACGGAGCATCAATGAGGATTGTTTCAAAATGGGAATTTTTTGCTTTTGGCAGATTCGACTGCGTGTTAGTTAGCCCAAAGTAACCATTCTACGCGAACAAAGTCGCGAGCAGAGGCTAGTGATATTATAAATAAAAAGCTAGTTTTAATAGAATTTTAAATGAATGCTATAAGTTTCACATTAATTAAATATTATCGAAAGTGAAACGCAACATTGCTAAAAAGTTCACAATCTTAAGAATTGGACGGTAGGTGAGAGGGTGGAGGGAGGGACCCTCCCCGGCTATTATTCATAGATTTTCTAATTTCCTAAGGCATGAGCGTGGAGGAACCGCGGCGCCGGCCACCGGCACAGTGCTGCATCCGGCTCTACATATAAATAGCAGGAGATTCCAACCTTCCCCACCCCCATCACCTCCACCCATCCTGCCCCAGTTCTACGCCCCGGCCATTTATCCCGAGGAAAAAATCTGATTAATCACTACATTCAGAGACGGAGGCGAGCGTAAGTCACGACACAAGAAATAATTAATCGGCACCGTTTCGACCCACACACCCCACACTACACCTCACACTCTTGATAGTGTGATCCGGTCCGGTAATGCGTTCTAGCTTGTTTAAACAGAGTTTTCGTAAGACCTTCAGTTCACCTGTGAGTTTCTTAATTTTATCGTTAGTTTATAATGTTCTGTTATGGCACCGACGATAAGTTAATACTTCGCGGTTCTGTTTCAATTGCGACTGTCACACGTCTGAATATTCACGATGCCACATCAATATTCATGAATATACAAATATATAGCGCAACACTTCACTCCTACCCTCCCAACCTAGCGCCACTGCTGTAGCCTTTCAGCACGGCTTTGTTTGAAAACATTTTCTAGTAGGATTAGGCAGGTGTGATGTTAGCCCTGTAACTCCCACTGCAATCAGGACGGATGCACACGTGTGGATTTTGCTCGATGTCCTTTTATATCTCGTTACAATAAATATCACCTCGTTAAATAAAAAGCTTAAATTTCGGACGGCTACAGGAGATCTCCACAGACACCGCGGCTCGTTCCGCTTACACTTTAAAGGAATACTTGGGTCTCATAAGTTCACCGTAATGTTGTTGTCATTAGTCACCGCTGACCTTTATTGTACCTAAATGTAAATAGGGCATTAGCGGAATCACTTTGAAGATGTATTAAAATATATCCAACGGTAAATCTAATGGCGTTCACCGCCGCCGCTGTACAATGCGTGAGTTTTTATATAAGCGAGAAATGTATTTATTATACGAAGGTTTATGTGGAATATCTCGCGCCCCAACCTTAAAACACCTTGCCTCTCTGCACCTTATCATCTGCCGAACAGCTCAACACTATCGTGAGTATATGATAACCTGGTATAAGTCCTCTGTTCATGACAGAACATATAATAGGTTTGTGATGAGCATAATTCTACAAAAAATATCTTGGATAAATATGTCGCACGGCAACATCAGCCTTTTTTTAATCAGCGTCTCTAGCTATGTCGTGTAGAAGTTAATACCTGTGATTCATTGATACATTTATCTATGCATGTGTCTATAGAGCAGTAGTGCGTAGGTTTTATAGAAGTTTCTAATCATTTAATAATTTCTATTTACAGTGAAAATATGTTCATGTAGTTGTGAAATGAACAGTTTCTAATATAGAAATAAATGAGCCTGTATTTAAAAGAAAGAGTATAAATCAAATACAAATAAATGATTTAATCTATAAAACAAGATATATTTTCTTTATTTTAATGATAGAGTACCTACAATTTTGACGTCTATACAAGTAGTCCGGTATAGTCCGGTGAAGCTGTTAAGACCTTGCCAGGTCAATAGCGTAGTCAGATCGAGAAAAAAACCTCCATACAAAGAACTCATATTGATATAGCAGCGAATAGTGATAGAAGTTGGATACGAATTATAATAAAATTACTTTGTAATATTTATTAAAGAAGGCAAGTCACTGTGTTATGCAGCTGAGTAAAATTTGCTAGCTATCTCTTGCCGCACAGGGAACATAATGAAATAAATCGACATTTACTCTATAAGTTAGAAAACTATTACACTGCCGTTTATCGGGTTACCGAAATTACCTGTCAGTCTGTTCAATTCAGTTGTGGTTCCGAAAATTATACATATTCAAACGATAACTGAGCATTATTCGTGAAACTCGAGTCATTCTAATAATATTTATTTGATAATTAACACCAAATGTCAGTTTTTTACAGTATAAACATTTAGACTCTACAAAATAATTATTTTTTTATTTTATTGTAGGTGGTAGAGCCCCGCTGAAGCTATTATTGGTTACAGCATGAATGGGTCGGCTCCTCCGGGGTAGTACCACCCCTCTCACAGATAACCGACGTGAAATAACAGTGCTTGCATTGTTGTGTTTCGTTCGGTCAGTGAGAGAGCCGGAGGCCCACGTCCCTTCCTCTGTCCTGCTTTCCCTTTCCTTCCCCTCCCCCTTCTCCCATATACAGGCTGGCAACGCACTTGCGACGTTTCTGATGTCGCTAGTGTCTATGGACGGTGGTGATCACTTAACATTACGTGACCCACCAGTTCGTTTGCCTCCTTTGATATAACAAAAAAAAAAAAAATTGCCGCCTCGTTTTATCAGGTGGCCAAATGAATCGGCGTGTGTGGTCCCTATATTTTTTTCGGGAAGAGTCCAACAACACTTGGCTTCTATGATTACTCAAATTACTACATGTAGGGCGGATCGCTCCTTGCGTAGAGAGGTGTTTGGTATTCTCATTAAGCTGCTCACAGGTTATCTATGACTCTTTGTATCTACGTTTATTTAAGTTAGAAGCGTTAACCATCTTGAAAAATAAAATAAAATATTAGGAACGGGTAAAATTGGATTCAGCTTATTTTGAGATGTAACAACTCATTTCTCCACGTACAGCCTGTCCGAGAAAATATACTAAGCCGTAACGTATTACGAGAAAATAAACAGAATGTATCGTAAAGCTATACGATAGAAGTGAACCGTTTATATAGCAGATAAACATTCATATAAAAAAAATACAACAAAACTTAACGTCATGCGTTGTTCCTAGGCAGCTACCCGTCTAAAAACTACTTAATTTTGATGATCGGGCGAGAACCGGTGTTTTCAACATTCTACCCGACACAGTGTTTACTGCCACCACGTTTCCTTACGCAAAAAGATTGAACAGAAACTTAACTGCCCGTCCAAAAAACGTTTCACTTTAATAGTGGAGATAAATAAAATACTATTCGTAAATAAGTCGAAAATAATATAATGTCGTACGATTTTTACAACTCATCTCATTAATAAACCTGATTGAAGCAGAACTTTGATTGGACGAGATATTAACATGAGAGTTGGGTTAAGCCGGTTACACATGTAACGATATATCGTAGCGATTTATCTGTCCCAACCGATTTGCGCAGATTTATCAATCGTGTGTATGAAAAATCGTTGTAGATTATCGTTCATCGATGGCAGTTGCAATTTCTATTAGATAAATCGTTGTCCATTGCGTTTGCACAATGCACAGTTTTATCGTCGCGTGTGGATGGCGATCGCTCATTTCGGCAGTACTTCACGGAGTACGTTTGCATGCGCACGAGCGGATCGCTCTCTTTGCAACATGTCGAAAGAAGAAAAGGTGGACACCGTGAACAATTACAAGAGTTCATAGAAAGCTACAAAAGCGGAACTTGCCTTTGGAAGACCAAATCTAAAGATTACCATGATCGCGACAACAAAAATCCTACCTACAATAGGCTTGTCGTAAAATACAAATGCCAACAGGGATATAGATTGGTTTTGGTTAAGAAGATTAATAATCTAATAATATTAATTTTATAAAATGATTAAAAAGCTTAATAAATAATTTTAACAAAATCATTTTCCATGCTGGATGATATGTTTCCTGTGTAAGCTTCTGCGGACAACTGACGATTGACGCCGATATCGGGGGTGTCTGGAGACATTAGGAACGAGCGATTTATCTCCAGAGTTTGCAATCGCTACGATATATCGTTACGTGTATAGCCGGCTTTACATGTGAAAGTGCGCAGTTTTAATTGTTAACAAGTTTGGTAATATGAGCCGTGTGTGGGAGCAGCGCTGTGCTCACTGACCGTTACGATTGTATAATTATAATGATATTAAAATGAATAAACATTTCTCTAGTAATTTATAACAATGTAAATTTTAAAAGTTGTTTAACAGTCGCCGGTGCTTTTCACATGTGATCACATTAATTTTATTCTTTATATTTACTTAATTCTTTATGAAAATGGTAATCCTTATTATACTGTATCAGGAGTAAGTAATGATAACGTGTTTATTTTAATTTCAACTGAATTCGAAGCTAATAAACTTTGTAATTAGGTATTTAATAGTATTTTTAAAGCTACAACGTTATTGAGGTTCTTTTATCAAAGCGTAGTTTATTAACCAACGAAAAAACGGAGGAGGTTCTCAATTCGTCGCGTATATATATATTTTTTTTATGTATGATCACGCATAACATTTTCCAGTATAGTCCGATTTTTAAAAATTTGTTTTTATTGGAAAGGGTATGGGTAAGTTGGCCCCATTTAAATTTGGAAAAAAAATGTAACCCTAAGGGTATGAAAATCGAGAATGATTGATTATTCACGCACTGATTATATCTACGACCGCGTATAACTTTAGACAGAATAGTCCGCATTAAACTATTATCCTTTGATTTGAAAGAGTATACCCTGAAGTTGGTCCCATATACATGTAAACATGAAAAAAGCAACCTCAAGGGTAGGAAAACAGGGCATGATTTATAATTTAGCTTCTGAGTTGTGTATTACAAAGAAATTCAGCATTTAGTAATTAGTAAGATCATAGCCACAAATTATTATTCCACTTAAATTCACACAAATAACCAAATGAAATTAAAAATGCAATGTGAAATCTCCAACGGTAACGTGTGTGCCCGTTCGGGTTGCTTCGTAAGCGCTCGGCATGCAAGGGGTGTGTCACGCTGCGCCGCCGCCGCGCATCACGCTTTACGTAATTAATTAATTTGCATGTTTGGCGTCGACTTAAAATTACTTAGGTATACTTACATTAGTTTAAGAACTTAGTTATTAAGAACTTAGTTATTAAGAACTTAGTTATTAAGAACTTAGTTATTAAGATGAATAAAGTAAAGGGTTTATTATTTTATGCTTTTCAGTTTATTCGGCGGTTTAATTTTTTGTTAAAAAGTTTTTATAACCGTAGGATATGTATTTTATAAATGTTGTTATATAATATCAACATCTGTGAATAAATAGATATGGCGATAATCTCTACTCAAAGCGACAACTTGATCATAGAGTAGTATAAGTTTGACATTCAGTATGCACGTAAACAATGTTGTATTTTAATATATGATGTCTGTAATAGATATACTAAGCAAGTTGTATCGTTTTACACTTATATAGAAACTTTAACTATTCCAAATCCCACGTTCGTTCGTGCCCGCGCAATGTTTCTTAATAGGTATACAAAGTTTTTTCTTTATATCTTAAAATATAGATTATTTAATTAATTATTAAAAAACAGTTGCACATTTTAAAAAACATTGCAACATTAAAAGCGCTGTTAAAATAAGTTATTGTCACACAGGAACTTTTTTAGACCCATCAATACATAGTTACAGTGGATAATGTTAAAATAATGAATGAAAACATAATTTCAAAGCTAAAGAACTTGCGTCACAGTTAAGGACTTTAGACGTTTTAAGACTTGCACAAAAACACGTGAACGCTGTGAGCACTTCAATCTATTTCCGATGAGCACGTGAACATCTACCTCGAGCACAACTTGTACAGTGGGCGATAGTGGAGTGGAGCGCGGCAGCTTGCGGTAAACCGTAAAGTTTCTCAGCCTAAATTGAGCATATTAATGGAATACAAAGTTTCATCAATAACATATTATTCAACACACATAGTGAATGAGTTTGTCGCTTCGTGTCGTCGTCATATCGAGTTTATTGAAGATTTGGCAAATATCATTTAAAATGCAAGATTTCCACAATTTATAAGATGTACAAAATCAAGAGAATAATTACAAGAAAACGTAAGTTTAATCGATTACGGAATAACCGCAGTACAAAGCGAACGCTGTCGATACTCCACACAGAAACCAATACGATAATTGCTGAAACAACTTCACTGATAGCAACGGTTATATTTCCCAGATGAGAATGTTTTGTATTATTAGCTTTGTGGAACGGAACGCTACATGTACTGTAGTAGGAAAGTCTCTGTGACGTCACAACATTGTTATGGTCTTTACTATATACATATATAAATACATAATATAAATATGAATTAATCTTTGGTAGGATCTCAGTCTGTCATGTACTGGCTTTTATATTCTGTTCATAATCTTTTGTTATTTTGTATATATTGACTGTGTATTTTGAGCTATTATTGGCATTTTATGTAATACAATTTGGTTACTATGCGTAAGTTTGTAGGTGGTAGAGCCACGATGAAGCTATAACTGGTTTCAGCATGAATGGGTCGGCTCGTCCGGGGTAGTACTACCCCTTTACAGAAAACCGGCGTAACGTAACAGTGCTTGCATTGTTGCGTTTTGTTCGGTCAGTGAGAGTGCCGGAGGCCCACCTATCTTCCCTCGTCCCTCCTTCCTCCCCTGCTCTTACCCCTTCCCCCAAACACAGGTTGGCAACGAACTTGCGACTCCCCTGGTGTTGCACGTGCCTAGGATAGCGATGATCACTTAACATCAGGCGACCCGCCAGTTCATTTGCCTCCTATAATTAAAAAAAAACTTATAATTCCAGATAAGTACAAATCGGGAGGCAAACTATGGTACGTAACATATATTACTCATCACAAAATGTAACCTTTTTAAGAATCTCAATCCTCAGAAGTGCCTTGTTACAATCCGTTCGCTCGTCTATATTCTTCAAAGGCCTGTATCCTATGAACCATATTAGATAACCGGTTGAAGTTTTGACAGCATGTGTTATTATGACTGGCGAATGAAGGAATAAACTGTAAGATATTAAGAACGGTTCTTATACAAAGGACAACATTTTTACTTGCTATAAATACTATAAATGGTAATAATTAAAAGCAGCAAATTAAAAAAGAAAACAATTACTTTAGGGAATAAATTTAAATCAATATTGTGATATCTATCACATATAAATAAAATTCAAGTATCTCTTATTTTTTCGAGAAAATTGTTTAGGACTATACTTCTCTCCGCAGACAGAAGGGCTTTTAGAGTATTAACCAGGTTGTGATCTTTACACTTTTCTAAACTAAACTAACTAGGGACTAAACAGTAACAATCAAATAAAATAGACGCAACTTAAAATAATTAAAGGGGCTATATACTGAATAGTAACGACAAACTAACAATTTGACAAAATAAAAGTTATCCTGTAATATAACCTAAACAAAACACTTCGTAAACGTAGACGCGGACACCAGCTAGTGTTAATCATAAAAATATATCCGACAACTATTGAAGATCTTATAAAATAATAAAAATGTAGCAGGAGATTATAAAGAAATGAGGACGTAACTGATTTTAAGCTTTAAGAAGTAGCTGCGTCGAGACGCTAGATTCAGTCTAAAATGTAGTAGGTACGCACGCGGTAGAATCGGTCGCGGCCCCGCTACACGCTACCGCGCTACGTCTCCGCCTTCGCTTTATTAATATGTTCGTTGGGTAATATTTAACAACTCCTTTCAATTATTATTTACAAGGGGCCGAGACGCTCACATACATAGTAACAACTTGTCACACGAAGCGGTTCATGAAGTGTTCGCACGCTGTGACGTCACGGGAATCGAACTGTGTTAAGTCTAACCGTAGCATATATACAAGCTTTTTGTAGGTTCAATACATAACACGTTACATGAGATTCTGATATATAATCTCTTTTGCTGACGACTGAACGCGGTACAAATAACTAACCTATATAGACACTAACGACACTAAGGGAATCCCAGTCCGTTAGTGGTATCCGCCGCAAACTACGAACCCGTATCCAACGCTGGGCGATATAAAAGACGTCTGCGACACATTTTTACCGACCCTCCTGATGATATCACGTCAGCGAACGATCAATACCAGCCTGTCTCTCGAAACAGAGCGTGCTCACGCTCACGCCCGCGTAACCACAGATCGCGTCGCCGTGGTCTGGGGGTTAACTTCGCTCCCGTACACCCGATTAGGCTTCCCACGGCAGCGGCTCAAGCTTAGGTTCGATCCCTCGGTATGGAGCCCTTGAGTGTGTTGCTTGCGCGATACGGTGACACATCTATACATCACTGCTACAACACTACACGATAACCCCTACACACGTGCACGCCTACACGCTACACATTTTTGTGGAAGGGTTTACTTTTTCTCCCTTATCGAACTGAAAAAACTCTCAATTTTCTCGACAAAAAATATATGGAGGAGTTGTTGAGGCGTGTATGCTTGGTACACATATACGTTTCAACAACTCAAACATATATGAATAGTTAGCTAAGGTTTGCTAAGATAGTCGCGATTTTGCATGCAACGGGCAACAGCCAAGCCGAGGTGTGCCGTGCACCCTTGAGCTGGTTGCCAATATAAAAGCGGCTGAGTGCCTTAAGCGCTCGCCTTAGTAGTCCGGTGAAGCTGTAAAGGCCAATAGCGTAGTCTGTTCGAGAAAAAAAAATGTTAAGGCCAAAAAATTAAGGCCAATAGCGTAGTCAGTTCGAGAAAAAAAAAATACTAAGGGAATCGCAAGTGCTTTTCCAGCCTATGTATGGGGGAGGGAGTAAGGGAAGGGGGAAGGGAAAAGGAGGTGGTCCTCCGGCGCTCTTATTGACTGAACGAAATGCAACAATGGAAGCACTGTTACTTCACGTTGGTTTTCTGTGGGTCGGGTGGTAGTACCCCGGGTGAGCCGAACCGTTCATGTTGAAACCAGTAATAGCTTCAACGTGGCGCAAAAGTTGTCGTTAGAGAGAGTGAAGTACTTACAGTAGTTATTCGGTATGAGATCAGGCTCGGCGTCCTCGTGTTCCGTGTGCTTGGTGTCGTGCAGCGTGACGCGCGGCACGAGCGGCTCGGCGGGCGGCTTGGCGAGCGCGGGCCGACGTCGCCGTCGCACCGACACCGCGCACGCGCCCGCCACCAGCGCGCACACCGCGCCCGCGCCCGCGCCCGCCGC
>JACEII010000127.1:707084-758056 GCA_014332785.1 Antheraea mylitta | reverse complement strand
AAAAAAAAGTTATCATTACTTCTCGTTGTATATGACATTAGTATGCATCTGTGTATACTTATAAATGTATAATTTGTTTGTGTTGGTGTATAGCCAATAAAAAACAATAATAAAAAATTAAGTAATTTAAAAATAAAAGAAATATGTAACAAGGATCCGAGTTTAATAATGCTAAAGTAGCCGTGTTGTCTTGAAGAAAAACTTTAATTTAAAAGCGTCAGGTTTTATTCCAAATTGAATTGCAGTAGCGCAGCGAGGGCGGAGTCCGAGAAGGACTCAACGTCTCTAGAGGCGCCTGTAATAACTTAATTGGAAGTGACCCGCTATCCGCCCGGAACGATATCCAATCGAACAACGTTGCGACAATACCATTGAGTTCATGATTTATTCCCGCGTTACTCGTGTTCATTTATTTAGTTAAAAAATACTCTGTTTAATTTAGGCCCTGAGAAGGCGCTTCTCAATTTTAAACCTATCACCGATTCGGAAAACAACTCACTCATCGAGAAGAACCGACAACAAACTCAATTCGGTTTATATTTTCATGATACATATTTTTACAAACATAGATGAAATGTTAAGGTATTATCTAAATGATATTGTCGTATTCTTGCTTCTTAACACTCAATTTTAAACAATCAATAAAATGGCATGACATTCATATTGATTATATTATATATCATATATAATGATCATATGATATATTATATATAATATATCACTTTTACCTTTATTCCCACACGGAATACGTAAATCTTTTTATGATAAATATGTAGTTTCAACAAATCAAACAATATACCGTGTATCTGTGTAACGGTGTAACTGTGTAACTGTGTAACGGTGTAACGGAATACATACGATTTATTTTGTTACAATTTTTATATAAAATAGCATTCTTTGGTAGGTGGTAGAGCTACGCTGAAGCTTATTACTGGTTTCAGTTTGAATGGGTCGGCTCGCCCGGGGTAGTGCCACTCCTCTCACAGAAAACCGACGAGAAATAACAATGCTTGCATTGTTATGTTTCATTCGATCAGTGAGAGCACCGGAGGCCCACCTCCCTCCCCCTCTCTTCCCCTTCCCCTCCCCATTCCCTACCAAGACAGGCTGGTAACGCACTTGCGACTCCTTTGGCGTTGCAAGTTGTAAAAAAAAAAATCTAACACCCGTGTTTAGGAAATTTGAATGGAAGAGTATGGCGCTTGGATATTGATTATAATTAATTTTCTTATGTATTGGAGATAATTATTGGTAATATGGATATTTATTTTAGTAGAAAATTATCCCCTATATAAGTATATATTAAACCAACCAGAGAGGCGCGTGGCGTCGATCGCGACAGAACAACTATTCGGAATGCTTAAAACTTCGATATGTCATTTAGAGTTTTGTAGCCAAATCTAGCGGCGACAGCTCCGGCATTCTCTAATTGCGGGTACTTCATTATAAATCACTTAATTAAGAGAATAAATAACTCGAAAGATCGTTGCCTGTTCGTCAGGCGTTTGTCAGCTGTGGTACCAAATCGAAGTGGTAATAAACAAAAAAAGATTTAATTTCTAAAGTACTGTTTCTATTTATGATAAATAGAATGTGTATGTATATGTTCTCCATGTCTGTGTCAAAAGTTTTAAATAGGATTCCTGTTAAGAATTACTTATAGTTTTTGTTGAGTAGGGCTTGATGTGCTTTGACGAACACCCTGCTTAATTTAGAACCTAATGCGACATATGTATGACAACTACTGAAAGTACTCGTAATGTCACGTCAATCAGAAAGCGCTTGTTTCCTACATTAAATAAATATATATATTTAATTCGATCGTATATAATATGTGATAAACGTAGTTTTATGAGTACGTACTGTTGTTATTTATTAACTGATTTTTGTGATACGTGTGCCTTGTAGCTACTCTGTGCACAGTCTGTTTGAGCCCAAATCCCTTAAAAACCTCGTAACGTATCGACATGAACTATTTCATTAGAAATTTATCGTTAACGATTGTAGGCTATATATTATTTGAATTTCATTAACACGTAGTAAGTTTTTTTCTCCAATACGCGCAGTGAAACAGGCGTCCTCTACTTAGTATAATATAGATTAATCTAGATAATGTTACGAGTTGATGTGTAGGTATTTCCAATGCATATTTGTTGCGCAGCGCTCTACATTCCAAGTTTGGCAGGCAAGCGGATCGCACGGCGCGTATCTGTCAAATGATTTTTATGTTTTTTTAGCTTATATGTTACTTAGAGTTAGCGCTATTTCACAGCTTCTTAGGTTATAGTAGCCCGGTGAAGATGTTAAGACCTTGCTGGGTCGATAGCGTAGTCAGTTCAAAAAAAAATCTCCTAGGCGAAGGATGTTCACATGCGATATATAAAATCTAGAAATTACAATGAAGTGAAGTGAAATTAAATGTTTGTGTGATTTATGACATCTTTCGTATGATGTGAAATATAACAGTAATGTATAATATGCCCCGTGCCTAGTAGTTTTGGGGAAGTTCGAGTGCAGATCGGAATGGATCGACCGGAGTTATTAGTGAGCCGGATGCAAATCAGGCGCGCGAACGTGTCTTGACTACCACATATAGCGTTTTCGATACATAAGCGATCAAGGAATAGAAAGTGAAGATAAACTCCGTATACTAACAGGTTCACGCGTTTTACGATATTTACAGTTAATAAGTATAAATATTATATTCACAGATTTTATATTTTTACTGTACTGTACTATTCTGCCCTAAGGTAACATTCGCGGGAATCGCCTAAGTATCTGTGAATACGTAGCACTCGTCTCAGACTATATCGGGGGACGATAAGGAATTTTTGTAGCGACAACCCGAGACAAATGGCCGACAATGTGGCCGTAGGGTTAAATAACGTTTCTGCTCGTTATGTTCGAAGAGTGAAAAATGTAATGAACGTGACTTGTCATATCTGATGATATATCTTCAAATCTGTTTGCACTGTGAAGTTGCTTTGCACGTTTACGTATTCCCGTTGCGAATGACAACAATTAATATAATTTAGGATTTAGCACGCTAAGAAACGTGTGTCGCGATATATCTTGAAAAATGCGGGACGGGGTGAGCAGCAGTAAACAACAACGAGCAATTATAACTTTCCCGTGGATGTGAACAAACTTCACTGCAATTCAAACTGTTACGTTGGCACTGGCTTCAAGTAATGTATTTGTATCGATCACACCTCTCTACTCTCATAAACCAAGTAATGGGTATTAATAGGTAGTAATGGGTATTTTATTTAAAACAATTAATAGCGAGTCCTAATATTTATTTACAGGTCTGAATCGTACAGGCTAAGAGGTCTTCCTGTCCGTTTATAATACATCTAGGATTCCTTTGAGGGATTCATTATATTTTTGCCTTTTATAGGAAATATTGCAGTTTATAATTGGTATATATGAGTATTTTAGTGTTTTGACATATGAGAGTTTCGGTACGATCACGGGAGTGCACGGACCTATCTGCTATTTCGGCTCCTTTCCATTGCGAAATGCAGGAGCTGTTGTTTCGGGTGGTACCTGCACCGGATCGCTCGCAGGGAGCCGACCGCCGCCTGCCATGAGTGCGGCGCTGAGGAAGATACCGCACAGCACACTCTCTCTGAGTGTGCTGCGTGGGAGATGGAGCGCCGCACTCTGGTGGCGGTGGTAGGAGATGATTTATCGCTGCCGAGCGTGGTCTCGTCCATGCTCGGCAGCGAACAGGCGTGGCGAGCAGTGGCCTCCTTTTGCGAGGAAGTCATCTCGCAAAAGGAGGCAGCGGAGAGGGCCCGTGAGGCGGACCCCCTCAGTGACCGTCTTCACCATAGGAGGATCGGCAGGAGGAGGCGGCGCTTTGCCCAATTCCTCCTGCCACCGTAGCCGGACCTGAGGAGATGCAGTCGGGGGGCTCATCCCCTCATTGCACAGATCCGGCGGACGAGGGGAGGCAGCTGGCGTGTACCCAGCTGCCTCTCTATAAGTAGGAGCCCGGCGGCAACCTTCCGCCGGGTGGACCGTTGGGGCGGCTATTCAAGGGGAATAGCATAGAACGATCCCTTGCCGCCCCAACATCACGGTCTGTCGGTACAACGTGGGGTTTTAGTCCGTGCGAGTCGGACATAACCCACTCTCTCCCCCGGGAGGGTGGGTATCCATAAGTGATTTCCCCACGTAAAAAAAAAACGTGTACGCGCTTGTGAAGAACATATGAAGGAACATTTAGCTCGTTTGGTTAGTTTAGTTTGATTTACGATTGTTGCGTTCAAGGCATTGTCCCAAGACTTGGTTCAGTCACTTCGGCACACTTTAGCTGGTTGCCATACGCCATAGTGTCTAGCTATGATATAGGGCTCTCCAAGAAGGGACTGAAACTTGCTCTTCACGGTCGGAAACACAACAGTGACGCTCTTGATGTTGCAGTTGGCCATAGGCGAAGGAAACCATTTACCATCAGGTGGGCCGTCTGCTTGTTTGCTGCCTATTGGCATAAAAAAAGTAATTTTTAAAACAGTTATATTTTAACGACATAATCATGACGTGTAAAACATATGCAGACAGGGCTGTTCATTTTGTAAAATCTGCAGTTATGTATAAAATTAT
This sequence comes from Antheraea mylitta, assembly GCA_014332785.1. Classification (NCBI taxonomy): domain Eukaryota; kingdom Metazoa; phylum Arthropoda; class Insecta; order Lepidoptera; family Saturniidae; genus Antheraea; species Antheraea mylitta. Next base: position 753,445 of record JACEII010000127.1, on the reverse strand, counting down.
TTGTTTTTATAAGTATAACTATTGAGAATATTATAACAATGCATTTTAACATTTAGGTTTCTATTGACAATACTATTTTAAATACACTACTTTAGTAAGATAGACTCTGTAAGACATTGTATTTGGTTAACTAGCTTGAATAAAAGTGATATGTATTAAAATATACTTCTCGTATTATTTCTGATATAAAGAACACATAATATTATAGAATATTAAAGAAATGTAAGACTTATAATATATTAAGGATAACACCGAATTCTTATATATACATTTCGGAAACTGAATGAGTCAGAGATAAGAAACGTCGGAGCCGGTCATAGAGGTGTAGACAGCATTGCGGTGCGAAGCGACGCGCTGATTTATTCGCGCGGGCTCAGGTTGCGGGGTGTGAGGTGCGGTTCGGCGCCGGACGCGCGTTAAAAGCTAACAGTAAACTGACGATAAATCAAGTTCGATCTGCGCCGATACGTAAAAACGAAATGAATGATCATTATTCATTGCACTTTATCAATGATTTATTTCCGGGTTATTGTATTTTTCCGCTTGTCGTAATTAATCCGACAAATCTGATGGAAATATTGCGGCATCGTGGCGTCGACGCGATGCGACTGTTCCGGACGACATACTATATTCCATACTATATCATTTATACTATACTATATCATTTACAACAAAGTGTCGCTGACAGGAATACATTAGGGAGATGGGCATGTAAAGTATTAATTCCTCTCCTAAAATGTTAGACAAAAAAATGTTAAAACAGTCCCTCTATCGCACCTATATCGTAAACAATCGATATTACTTCATATCTTGACAGATAATTGAAAAAGGAAAAGAGTCAAACAAGTTAACTTATAACATACTCGTAATTGATTTTTCAAAAACATTTCATTTGATGAAATGGTTAGCTCTATGGAAAATTTTAATAAAAATAGGAACACCAAAACATTTTTAACCTGCACCTGTTTCGATGGTTGGATAACATCATCGATCGTCTTCAATATACAGATATATATTGAACTAACAAAACATATAGTCTTTGGGGACCAAGTAGATAGAGTTTCGATTGATGCGTATAAGATATATATTCGTCTCTGATGTGCACATGGTAGCATGTTTAGCAATTGGTGTTCGCCAAATAGAATGATATATATATGTCATATAGAGAACGTAAGCTTTGAATCACTGTTACAGACACATTTCCATGAAATCAAAATCAACCGCAATAAGAACTTACGAGATGTGACATGAGCTACAAATTGTGAAATAATGTAGTCCACGTATATGTAATACGTATGTGATTTCATATCGCATACTAGTGGCTGAGAGAATGAAGTAGAAAAATATATAGTTGGCATTCAGTTAGCAATGGATTAGCTTAAACAGATATGGAATAATATACACAGTACTAAAATCGCTTAGATTAGGCTAGACGATTCACAAGTTTTCTCCAAATTTTGTACCCTACAGGAAAGCTTCCTGTATTTGTAGGAAAACCTTTGGTAAACTAGATATGTGACATAGATATGGCTGTGAAGATCTATATTATGGAGTATTATGATCCAAATTCCAAACTCATTTGCGATATTATAGGAATTACGTATTAAGTAATGTGTACCTTAAGAAGTGCATACTCGCATTACTATTTGGTATGCTTTATTCTATAACGGTGAGCAGATCTGATTAAGTTTATCCTGGACTAATCATTGCGGGAGTGCACAAGAATTTTAGCCGATCGAGGTGGATGATGATAGATGATGAAAACCAGTGAAACGTCTAAGAAGAAAAATAGCAGCAAGATACACTTAAAACACATCGGGCGACCTTTTGATACGGCAAAACTTACTTTAACATGAAAGGTAATGTTCACGAATGTATTAAGTTTGTTGATATTCAACTCGTACAAGAGAATCCTTTTATCGCATGAATAAGACAACATAATTAAATATGACAGAGGATATGGCGCAACGGCGACGACGTAATAACTTTTGTTTTACTTGTTGGGTGCTAGTGCAAAAATATTCCGAGTAAAATATTTTTGCTTTTTTTTTTTTGGAAAATAGCACGTCGGTATCTGGTAACATTGATGTATCGCGTTTATTCTATTACACATATTAATTAGAATTTTATTAAGGATGTTTGGAAGTATACGTGTAGGTACTTGTTTTTGTTTGTTTACAAATTATCTGTTCTGGTAAATTGTTATAGCTAGAAGCGATTGGAAGCATGTAATACGGTTTAATGTATTAATTTGAACACTATTATAGCCTTATCCAAGTGGTAAGTACCAATAATCATCTGCCAGATTGTATTGCGATAATTACAATAATGTAATATTGAGTGATTTTCAAAATTACTTGACATGTAAGTCTCGTTGAGTAAGTCGATATGAATATTTGTGAAGTAGAAGTCTGGATGTACTCGTAGTGAGAGGTAGTCATCTCAAAATCTGTATTGGTAAAATCCGTAACGCGGTCGCAGGTTTTACATTTAGAGTTCATATTGAGAGGCGCGAAGCGGTCTAAAGGATTCTATGCGATATGACGCGGCTCTAACACCTACAGAACGAAAATTACTTTAGCTTCGTATTATGTATTCGTAGTAATGTATTATTTGAAATCATTTTGCTTGTTTTCTTTAATTCAATATTGATTGCATTGTAATTAATTTTGATTATTAAATCAAAACATATACGTACTAGGTTTAAATTAAGCCCTACAAAACGTGAAAAACAGGATGAGTACTCCTAAATATTTAGGTCAGAATGGTTAGGAAATGTAACGTTTTAGTGATATTGAACTCAACCGACATTAAACAGCATTACACACCGGTTACACTAAACAATATTTTATATTTTAACAATAAATGTTATATGAGATTTTCTTTTGGCAAAAATAGTATTAAATTAAATGAACAGATCAAAATTGTGCTTCAGTAAATGACATTTCTATGAATATCGTAGAAAATATTACAGATTTAAATTTCATGTTAAGAAAAAAGGTCTTTTGCTTTTGACGAATTGTCGATGTGAAAGCCTCAAACTATAGAGCGGATACTATATGTATGCAAATCACTTAAACTCTTATGACATCATAATAAGTACATCGCAAATGTACCAAGTCGGAACTATTGACTGCTATAAAATCATTTGAAACTATGTAAAATATTTTGAAATATTTCGATCGCGTCAGATATTCAAGTAACATTTTTAGAAGAGTAACGAAGGGTTTGAGTTATGTGGAATATAATCGATTACTACTGAAAAGAATTTCGTTAAGATAGTTAAGTGAGGGCAGGGATGAAAGCAAGCGGACAAATTGTCTTGCAAAGTCACATAGATTGTAGTTTATTGCGTCCCCTTGCCTCGCCGCCATAAACTGTGGAGCCCACTTGTCTCTGGCTTCAACGATTCTGTCACTAATGAAATGAAATCTCAGACTCTCTGTAAAGGACGTTTCCTTATTTAACTATTTATCTATTAATTACTAGTTGTGCCCGCGATTACATCTGCAAGGTATTCCAAGTCTATTAAAAAACGAGGAATCTAATAAAATCATAGATTAGTAGATGTCACTTAACATGACGACTCTACTGGGCCTCACCCTTTGTGAGTAATTTGGATATCCGAGACGCAACGTGGTCAATAGCATTTAGTCATTGCTGTAAGTGTACAATTCTGATTCTTGGAAGTCTGTATGGAATTCAAAACCATTTTGCTTATTTCATATATTACAATCTTCTCTTTAAAATTTCACAATAACGGAATCAATAAGTTTGAATATTGGTAAAATTGTGCATTTAATTTATAAAGGATATGGCAAAAAATTAATAAATCAAGTCAGTTAAAATTTACTAAAGCAATAAATGAATTCATAAATCTGTGAAAACAGTAAATGCTACGAACTGAATTTACGACGAATCTGAACGAAATCACGCCACCCGCGATGTACATATCATTTTTATTCGGTTGGCATTCGGTCGGCGGCCATTTGTCAGCCAGTGTTTGGTCGCGTTCGATGACCGTACTGGAACGCGTTAAGCCATTGGGCTGCTATTATATGTTGGTATTATCTTTTGAGATCTACCGTATCGTAGAAACAAGTAGATATTCCGATTAAAATATGTAACCTTAGTGATTAATTAAACGCGCTGTATCTTACCTATTAGTACGTAGTTAACTCCAACAGAAGACATATATCAGGACTAAACCATTTTGTGTTGTGCTATAGACTCTGCACCGTTAGGCGGTTAACTGGTGTAGGCTGTGCAGTAAAAGGATCAAAGCGATGCACAATATTTCAGTGGTGTCGCCTCGATCCGACTGATTTACGTGCGCTCGTGCTTGAAGCCGAAACCGACCGAAAGTGCTCAAACACCATCTGAGTAATGGCCGGCGACGGCGGAACCTTAACCGAATGAAACAATATTATGTTTTTGAAATGTTGTTTATCTTCACTTGTTAGTTTCAATTCTAATAAACTGATGAAATATTTTTTTAAGAACTAGTCAATTTAAAAAAATCCACTGTTCTACTAGGAATAGAGGTATATAGGCTGATACACAGACCGCAGAACAGTGAAGGACGTGAAAGCTCATTACTCGTTTGTAGCGCGTCACAGGTCTACGTAAATCATTCATGAATTGCACTACGTTACTGTGCGATGCAGCTCGAATCCGTTTCACACTTAAACGACAGTAATTCCTTTGGAATAATGCAATTAATGTAAGATGAAGCATTCTCTTTTTTACACTGTTACAACTGTTTACTAAGATGATTTTGTTTCCAATGCGACTGTTCCGTTGTGACAGATAAACTACACGGTAGGAATAAGCCCATACTTTAAAAATGTTTTTATTGAAATATTACTTTTGTGTTAATCTTGAAGTACATATGTTTTTTATGTCATAGCAGGCAAACGAACAGATGGGTCACCTGATGTTAAGTGATCACCGTCGTCCATAGACACTAGCAACACCAATGGACTCGCAAGTGTGTTGCCAGCCTGTGCTTTGGGGAAAAGGGGTATAGGGAGGGAAAGGAGGGAGGGTCCAGGGGAGGGAAGGTGTGCCTTATATTTCTGTATATAAGTACAATGTAATATCTTTACTTTCAAACAAAAATGTAAATGTATAGATTTGTAAAGTTCTATAGAATCTATGTTGGTTATTTACTGACCACAGTGTAAAATGTAGACGTTACACTATGTCGAATAACTAAGTAATCTTATATTGAATAAATAGTTACAAAAATATAAACCAAATATATTATTCGCTCATTACTCGTAATGTGAATCAGATAGTTCTGCTGTAAAGTTAATATCTACTTAATACAATTATTAATAAAATAATGACAAGGAACTACTTAAACCGATGAGCAAGAAAAACGAAATTTTGAACATTTTATGTCATGAGTTGCTACAATATCTGTCGGTTATAGAAATAGCCCTAAATAAAATAAAATCTCTGTGTGTCGACGTAGCGGAGTCATGTCGTGGATGTGCGTCGTCGCTCGCCGCGTGATGCAGCAGCGATGTTCGCGAACTGACATGTTTATAATCTACGTGACATTTCCTATTTAACTCCGGTGTAATGCATCGTGATTCAGTTCTCATGATAAAACGCTCCCGTTAGCTCTCGCCTCGTCGCAACTAAACTACTGTTGCTGTATATTACAATTATTTATGTCACGGTTATGACTGTAACAAGTATTGTAGTGTACCACGTATTATATCGGTACAAACTGGGCATCACTCTTTTCAGATTTTTAATAATAATAATAATATTTTATAAATATTTTGTTTGAAATATAAGAATAATTAATACTTATTTTGCACATGTTGATCATCACGATAGTTGTGAAAATATATTAGGAATAGTATACATACATAGTATTGTAATGTAAATGTTTGGCATGCCTAGCTCAGTATTCACTAGCTATACCATGCCTTATTGATAGAGAAAACTCACTACACACCTCACACAGAGTTCTCATATGTATTCAATGCTATGTGTGCTACAAACATTTTCTATATATATCTTTCTCTTTCCAGTACTTTCGCTAACAACCAATCAAATTTAAAATGATTATCATTCTTTTTGATAGTACAAAAATATATGCATACGGCAGTAATGGCTACGACAGTGCTACACGTGCGCTACGAAAATGCTAAGGTCTTAGCGACAGACGACATAGGAAACTATGGTTTTACACCTTCTGGGCATATTATAATAACCGATCAAATTTAAAATGATTATAATTCTTTTTGACAGTACAAAAATATATGCATACGGCAGTAATGGCTACGACAGTGCTACACGTGCGCTACGAAAATGCTAAGGTCTTAGCGACAGACGACATAGGAAACTATGTTTTTACACCTTCTGGGCATATTATAATAACCAATCAAATTTAAAATGATTATCATTCTTTTTGACAGTACAAAAATATATGCATACGGCAGTAATAGCTACGACAGTGCTACACGTGTGCTACGATAATGCTACGGTCTTAGCGACAGACGACATAGGAAACTATGATTTTACACCTTCTGGGCATATTATAATAACCAATAAATATATGAATGAATTAAATAAAACTTATTTATTAAAAAAAATAATTGCCTGCATTACAAAATGGATTAAACTTGAAGTTCTCTATTGCACTAGTTGGTTCCTACTTTTATGTCTTCTGGAAATATCGGTTAATGTATGAAATTATTTCACTTAGCTGTTCCCATAAGGTTTGAATTTTTTCTATTGATTGACTTATTTTCAAATTAAATGGCGTTGTAATTTTGTTTAAATAAAACAAGTATTTTTCGATATTTCTACCCCAAAAAGAAGAGAATAATTCATTCACATGAAACAGAGGAACACCTTCAGGTGAGTCTCACTACCGGAAGAGACCGCCTGACCAACTTACATTCCTTTAAAATTCGGTAACAAACGACGTATTTATATGTCTGCATGTCGAACGAATGAAATAAAGAAATTCCAGAGGCAAGTTTAACAACTGTACATGAGTGTCACAATGCGTCTCTGGAAACAGTCATTAACAAAATGTAAGACATAATGTTCAAATACCGATTTTCAATAACAATATGTATGTATGTCTGAAACATTTTCAAAATAAATCTAGTCCCTTGACGTCGACTAGCAGCGAACAAATATTTTTAATTGTAAAACAAATTTCAATAAGTACACACCGGTGTCCAGCAGTACTAATATGAGCGGAGAGTAAACTTTTAGGGTTGTGTGTAGAGGGAAACGTGGAACGACGCCACTTTGACTACGGATATCGACAATATTAAAATGGTTCGGGTCGTGGGCCACTCTCTCACCCGTGGAATTAAAAACCCGCATGTGGGCGCGGGTCTGAGCCAGTTGTTACACACTGCTTGCTGTGATTGACGACTTGTTACATCAACCGTGTCACTCACAATATTTTCTTGTACATATTATTCTTACAGTGTAAGTAGCTTATTGATATATGTTATATCCGTTTTGGTATATACAGAAATCTATTAGTAATAATTATTACAACCTTGGGATTTGTAAATAGTATGACCAATAATACCAGTAGTCATGATGGTCTAGTTGTTTGACCGGTGGAATATAATTCCAATTCTGTGAGTTCCTCGGCATGTGCCAACGACTTTATCGAAATTCGCATACATTTTCTAATTTAAATTGGAGGCACTATCAGCAGATAGTGATGAAAAACATAGTAAGGAAACCTGAGCCTAATAAATATTTGAATAGTACTACTGTACATGCGAAAACACAGAACAGTGTATTTATCAGAGTTTGAAATTGCCAATACGTGGTGGACTGGCCTGGTGATTATTCCTATACCTTCCTTTGGGAAGAGGCTTACGGCCCTCAGTGGATCTCTTACAGGATGATAATAATGATGACCAGTAATCAACGGGCGTGTAATACTCTGTTAGAAACCAGATCCGTTAGGGTGGAATTGAAATGCATATGATAAATAGCGGAATTCCTAGAATCCTATATAATGATATATTTTTTAAAATTCGTAAGCCACTATTTCAGCAAACAATGCTCATTGATGACCATATGTTAAGAATATTTAGAAATGTTTAGAAATTAGGATATTTTTAATTTGAAGTTGATATGTGGTCACCCGAATACGAAACAGTATGCTCGTCAGTGTCATATCTGAGGAGTGAATTAGTTTTGAACGGGCACTCGAGGTGCGGAGAGCGGACGCCGCGAGGACCTGATTAATCCGCGGGAGATGCGAGCTACGTTTAATTACTGCGAGATTACCTCGAGATGAGGTCAAGTGTATACCCTGCCCCCTGCAACCCCACACCCCCTCACCCCCTTGCACTCGTCCGACGCCGCGAGCTGTACTCAAAATGTGGACTCGATTGTTTACTTGTAGCAATGGCTTTATACATTACAATTTAAAAATATATCTTCCGCCTACGGTAAAATAACATGTAACCTTTTTTGGAGTAAAAAAAATTCAATACTGAGTATAAACAAGATATTATACAAAGATTATATATATATATATATAATCCTGCCGCTCCATCCACATTTTACGAAACGGGCAATTTGTTACGACTTAATAATCTTAAAACTATTTGGATTTTTTTTTTCGAAACACTATTAGACTCACGTTATCTTTTCAAAGACATTTGATATAATTTTTTTATGACATTTTGTTGTATTGTGTAACATTACCGATCAAAATTTGCAACCATTTTAGCAAAGAGAGAGTTTTCATTTTGTTAAGATAGGTGATACGAAGTACAGCGGGTCATCTAGTATACCTACCTATGGGATATAATTAACAAGTAAATTAAATAATACTAGTGGGCGCCCAGTAGTCGACATTCGACCATAGTTAATTGTTTTTTTTGAAGTTTGAACTTTATTAGGGTTCTTTTGTCACAGGGTATACTTATATAATCAAAGGTTTTCATCATGGCTACTCAGTTATTTGCCATGATCTTTAATTACATAAACATTTAAAAAATCTATATGTAAATGAAAATTGAAATTAATTATAAATTTGAAACAAAAACCACGTGGTAAAACTCTCAAATTTTAAGCAAATATAACTTTACAAAAATAAAGAAATTTATCGCAACGCATGTCACAATTTTCAATTAATTGTACACGGATAAGGGTAAGGTATGGGTAAGATGGTATTTCTGGGTGATATTGAATTAAATGTAGTCTGTTCATTATGAGAAATAGTGATATGCCCAGTATCATCGTTTGGAAAACTAAGGATGCACAATACAATCAAATGGTGAATCCAAGACAAAGATGTTTTTAATACTGCCATTAGCTTTTGAAAATAAATTCTTTTTTGTTGCTGCATGAGGTTGAATTGCAACGTTGTAACCGCGGAAGTCTAAGTCATGGGTTACTTTTATGAACAAAATTCTGATTTTGATTATACAAAGTATTATTTGGCTCATTTTTATTTCATTCATATTTTTATTCATTATTAAATCATCATTTGAAGTGAGTTCACCATAAAAAATAATAAACATTACAATAATAGTTATATTTTATAATATTATTGTTGAATGTAGGATGAAAAATGGTAATTGGAACGTAAGAGTTAGAAAATACATACAGTCGGCATAGCAGCCTCCTTCACAACCTTTTTTGAAGTTCGTAATTGTTGACTGCTGTGAAAATGTCTTTTTTATTTACATGCGTGTATAAGTTGTGTGAAAAATTTAAGCAGTAGTTTGAGTAGTGCATATTTTAATTAATTTAATGTACTTCTAATGCATTTTATATAAAATAAACAGCTTTCTGCACTTCTCCACCATATAATTCTGTTGGTTTAATAACATAAGTTTCTGAAAGTCAAATTGTCAAGTTATACTTCCGTTACTAATTAAAATATGTCTATATCTACCCTGCATTTAGAGATATTGTAATATGTTACGGAATGTTCGTGCTTGAGAGTTCATAGTATGGAAGAAGTTGGGAGTTTCTTATAATATTTTTATATTGTTTTAGTAAGTTGTCAGCAGATATCACATTTCGTGATCTCATAAAAATATCCTGATATAACAATACGAACATAATTCGAATCGAACTAAGATTATCTAGTGCCAGTGGCAGATATTTCGTTTGCGGTGCTGATTGAAAAACCAAAATAGGGCTGTAGCCCGAGTTCCAATCCAACCCGAAGCTTATGTACATATAATTATGTAAGTACCTGTAGCAAATGAGTACCCATCGAGAGGAACACTCGAATGTATTACTTATGCAAATTGTGCGAAAGCGACACAGAACGAAACGCACACTCCGCACCTCCTCCGTCCCCGCACCCCGTCCCCTCGACCCCGCTCACTCTTCTCACAGGCGAGAAGCTTCGTACATTTGAAAAGCGATAATTAGGTCGCCATTGAAACGCCGAGGGATACACTTATCCATAGTTTTTGTTCTAAATCACTCAGTGAAACTCAATTTGCAGGGTGGAGGGAGCGTCCCCGGGGATCGGCCATGGCCTCGCACTCACTAGCGCCGGACTCGGTTTCATCCCCGACGAGTTATTAGCCTTGGGCATAACGTTAGCCCTGCTGAAAAAAATACGAGGAAATGTCGAGAGGAAAATGTTCGGGAGACGACGCCGGGTCCGGTGCGCTCCTGTCGCGTTCACACTACTCGACACGATATCGTACGTTCATAGTAGTAGACAATACAAATGAAATAAACAAACACACATGCATAGGATAGTGAATGTGGTCGAAATTAATATGCAGGAAGCGGAACACGCTAGGCAAGAAGGACAGAAATGCCATCTTATAAAATACGCGACATGGTTCTAGGTGCTATCTTTATCTTCCGAGATAAAATCTTTTGCTTTCGGACAGGATTTCTTCGAATTATTTCCCTTACTGCTTTAACCACCTTTTTCGTACGAACACTACGTGGACGGTCAGATCTTTTTCTGTCACAAACAGAGAAGGTCTCATTGTACCTATTAATAGCCCGGTACACAAACATTTTATTAATACCAAGCGTATAGAGAGTTTTAAATATTGCATTTGGCTCCATACCTACTTTGTGTAATGCAATCACAGCGACTCGGTTCTCTTTATCATCCCACTCTATTTTAATATCGCAAAATATTGTACAATGTATTGGCGCCACATTGAGAAAACTCAATGAATAACCATATAAAAATGACAGATTCCAAATTCAAATGTAATATTTTGTTTATTTATAATTGTAACAGTATTTATGGTCAGACTAAGTATATTTCAATAATTTATATGAATATGTAGCTTTGCTTAGGTTAAGTTAGCTCAGTTAAGTCGCGAATTGCATGAACTAAGCAACAGCACATACCGAGGTGTATCGTGCACCACTGAGCTAGTTATCACAATAAAATCGGCCGATTGCCTTAGGCGCTTGCCTTAGTAGTCCTGTGAAGCTGTTAAGGCCTTGCTAGGCCAATATAGTAGTCAGTTCGAGAAAAAAAAAGAACATTTTCGGAAGCCAGATGGAGAGATTAAACCAGATTCGAGTTGTGTTACTCCAGAACATCTTTGTTTGCTTACAGCTCGAACGACAAGATGCGTGAATTTCTTTTTCCTACATCTTTATGAGTCATTTATTATTTATTTGTAACAAGGACACGATTTAAGAATATTAAGTGAAGTTAGAGAATGATAAAATCTGTGTTATAATAATAGTGAATAACCTGTCCGTTTCTCTGGGTCCCGGAAGAGCAGGTCGCCGAGCGCGGCGGGCGGGGAGCGGCCCTTGCTGTTGAAGGCGCGCGCGAGCAGTCGAAACCGCACGTCCCACTCGAGGCCGCGCACCGTCCAAGAAGGCTCGTCCGCCGTCAGGTTCACACTGCACGCCCAAATACTAATATATACTAATGCTCGCCTACTAGTCGAGATTCCACCATAATTCATTTTGACATTCAATACAACCAAAGAGAATAATAATTATTCCAGTCGTTTCATTACTTTACTAAAGATAAATTATTGATCAATTAATTATTAATGTATATTATTAATTTTAATATTTTATTATAGTAAATGAATATTGAATTGACAAGTTAATTTCAGAGGGTAAATCATTTCGTGTAAGGTATGGAACCTAAGCCATGTTATAAATATTGAATGTAGGATGAAAAAACGTAATTGAAACATAAGAGTAAAATAACGAATGGCGAAACGACTTTTTCATTTACTTATGTGGATATGCTTGTAGCGTGCTGGCCATAAAAAAATGTCTCTGGCCTTTTTGAAAACAGCGACATATCCGTTGTCAGATATACATATATACAAATTTTTCCTCGACAAAAAAAGTGGATATTAAAAGTTTCGGTTGCAAAGTCAGTGTTTAATTTTATCATAATTTTACATTGAACACGCCCCAAAATGCTGTGTGTCATTCGAGCAGTAGTGTAAGTAATATATATTTTAATTAATGGAATGTGTTTTAATGCATTTTATATATAAAATATAGCTTTTTTCTCCATATAAACTTTAACTATGCCAAATTTCACGTTTATCCGTTCTCGCAATTCGCTTAAAAAAGGGTACAAAGTTGTCGCTTCACGTATTAATAAATAGAAGACACTCGGATACTGATTCACACCAATTCTAATACGCAATATAAAATGTTCCTTCATTTATTTTAGCCGATAATCCTTCCTAGTAGTTCTTTAATACAGATAATTTAACATCTATTATTCTTTTTGTACATACTATCAATCGTACGTGATTTCGTCTGTGTTATATTACCATATTAAAAATAATTACATCCAAGTAGAGTCTAGTACCGCTAAATAACGAGTTATTAGTATTTTGGGAAATCACTATGAAGATTATTTTGCTTTATTTTCAAAACGAAATATATTGTGTGACAGCCTGATATGGTGATATCTATTAAAGACTAGCTGTATCCGCAGCTCCGCACGCGTTTTTTTTTAAATTGTATTAAAGAATTATAAAATTGTGAGGCTATGTACAGTTATAGAAATGCTCTTTAAAAACAATTGTAAGTACGACACGCACGCCGCTTAAAGTAATATGTAATGTGTACATTAATTACATATATATACTAACAGTGTGCCAAATGAGGTTTGTCATCAGCAGCGTATTTGGAACCTTAACCCATCATATAAACAATTACTTAAAATGTTATTATAAAGATGTACATCTACACTACATTTAATATACTTTTCTATTGTAAAAAAGATTTTGTGACTATAAAAAAATAAACGCTTTTCTGTTCCGCATGAAATTGTATAATGGAGCTCTTTACGTAATACATTCATGGTCTAAGGTCTTATTAGGAAGACCTTGTCTATCTTCAAAGTTACTAATAATTATAATGACGAAATGTAATCAATAAGTTGATAATTATATCTCTAATTAAAAATAAAGAATCTGTTAAAATCTTGCTAAATTTCATACATACAAAGTCGCGGTTAATAGCTTGTCTAAAATAGAATAACTTAAATTACTTTTTATAAGGTTCGCTGTCTACCAGTGAAAGTCCCGTGAAAGTCGGTCTAACTGTTTTGGAGATGGTAATGCGGGTGAAGCCACGGTTAATAGCAAGCACACATTAAAATTGCTTGAATTACTTTTTAAAAATTAAGTCAGCTACCGGCTAATGAAAGTTTTGTGAAGATTGATCTAACCGTTTTGGAGATAGTACTGCGGGCAAAGCCACGTTTAACAGCTAGTCTAAATTAAAATACATGAAATTATTTTTTATGATATTTGCTATCTGTTGGTTAAAGTTTTGTGAAAATCGGTCCATCCGTTTTGGAGATAGTATTGCAGACGAAGCCGCGGTTAAAACTTAGTCTAATTTAGAGTAGCCTATGTCACCCGCTATAACTTCAGCTATCTGCCGTTGAAATTTCCATCAAAATCGGTCCAGCTGTTTCTGAGATTACTCGGAACAAACACACAGACAGACCGACAAAAATTTTAAAAATTGCATTTTTGTTATCAGTAGCGTGTATACGTTCATACCCAATCAGTGAAAAATTGTTATTTCGCTGTTACATACAGACACTTCATTTTTATTATATGTATAGATAAACAATATACATATTAAAATTCATGTAAGTCATATATACATGCACATACAAGTACCGAATATTTAGATCGTACGAAAAATTTCCAAAGTTTTTGCTGTCAGTTCAGTTGGCACCCCTGTAACACAGTCCAAAGATAATCAAATATTCCATGTCACGTTTCATGGTGCTTAATAGATATGTATTTGGTAAGTTTAATAATTAATACGCAAGATTTGTCAGATAATAATGTATGAACATACAAATGACAGTAGGCAGGTGGGTAACTGACACAGGATCCATACAGCTGTGTCTGTGAATAATTAAACATCTAGATACGAAATGTAAAGACATTCGGAATATGCGCTCAGCTTTGGAAGGAAGGTGTCGGGTACGTGCGGCCGGGGTTGCCAACTCCGGGTGTGATATGGTTTGGCTTCAGTTGCAATTATATAATTTAAAGTTTATTCGAATTAATCACTGAGATGGCTGAATTCGATTTGATGAGACTTTTATTGGAAAATAAAGAGCTTTTAGGGCTACGCTAGATATTGTTACGATGTTCTATTAACGCCAGGCAGTGGCAAATTTTAGTAAAATGATTTTAGGGGTAAAGTAGTAAATAATAGTCTTACAATTAAAAAAAGAGATAGCCATTAATTAATCTAGAGAAAATATATAATTGACATGAAACAAAAAAAAAACCAGAATATTTTTATTTTAACAACGTGTCGAGGCGCCATTTTTTTTATCTCTATGACTTTGAGTTAATATATTTCGTATTTTTCATATAACGCGTGAATAATATTAGATTAAAAATATATAACACACGTTTACATATTAATTAGAAGTCATTTTATGGAAATTCCAAGTTTATAATCACTTTCATTATTGCAAATAAGTTTGTATTAAAATTACAAGAAATATCTATATATTACTAAAGATATCCAAGGGCGTGCCGCACACCTGGCAACATCAAGGAGCAGGAGTGAGGTAGGTCCGCCGTGTTAATTTATAATTAACGTTGTTTCACCAACTTTAATGAAGGCGTACTCGTGTTTACACGAAACGCCACTCTCTGGCGGGTCCCCGCGGCCTCCTCGCATTCTGCATGCGATCTCACACTTTTATTATTAAGACAATTATATTTTGAAGCAGCAAGTTGCCGCACTCTCATCTCACACCGAGGGAAGCTTTATACGAGTGTATGAAAAAGATTTACAGTAGATACTCTTAATGCTATATCGCGATCTCACTTGTATCCTCGGGCGATAAAGTTAAGCAAAGTTTCTAAGTTCGGTGCGCGCTACGCATTGACCTCAGACAAATACAATCAATTTATTATGCTTATGTGTAAATTTAAAAGGTTACTGTATCAAGTAATAAGTTGTCAGCAGTAACATACTTTCTTGGTAGTTGAAAATGAACGAACGTAATATAGAAATCCATCAAAGTTAAGCGAAGTTTTGGAATTGAAGTGAAGTCCTCGAGTAGTCTCGAAGCGCACACGCGGAGATTTTGTTTGAACAGACGATTCGCAACGACTTATTCTCTCGAGATTTGTTCTCACTCTCGTTCAGACAGTAAATGTTATTACTTTTTTTCGATTATCTTTGGGGTTTTTGTTCGTGCTTTGCCTACACGAAATGTAACAGAATGGGAACATAATTGAATTGTTACAGCGGTTATTTAGTACTAGCATTGCGCAATAGTCATATATTAAGGGAAGAAAATATGTCATTTAATGATGTCTTTTAAGTTAGTTACACACATTGCTGTGTTTCGGAGTACTTGGTGTTAATACAAATGATTATGCTCCTTTAATATAATTGTCATTCATTTATGCTTACGAGTGATACATTCTATGTAAAATTCAAATACAAAAGTATCATCGCTACTGCTATTCTGCTTTCTCAAGCATCAATGCTTATGCTGCTGCATTTCTAGCAACACACACGTGCATCCCAATGTGGTCTTCAAAAGCACCAAACTATTATTCATTGCCTTTAGATTGGATTATGAGATTATTCGCATTATTTAAGCAGTTATATTTGGTTTCGATGTCTAATTAATATCAGGTACGCCTTATGTATGTTTGCTACAAAAGAAAAATTAAGGAATTCAACCGTGTTATATAATTTGAGTGTGTGCGTGAGGTAGTAATTCCATTGGAATGTCTTTAAATATAATAATGATATTGTAAATTGGTTCTGATTTTATTCAGTAAAAGCTCAATTACTTTAAAGTAAAACGACAGTCGGACGCGCAGTTCATTGATTATAAAGTAAAATTACCTACATCGTACATAAGGTATGCTGTTTAGAAATTGATATTTTGTGTTATTTCGTTAATCTAGTTTAGTGAGACGGCATTCTTTATTTTTAAGGCTACTTGAATTCTCTCAACTGTTCAGTTCTAATGAGACAACACAACATAGAGGTAAGTACAGTTGCATGAACAGTGTGTAAGCACACGTTATTGTAAAAGTTTATACATATAATGTGTAATATGTTCTGGGGACATCTAGCGCGTTCCAAACCAGTACTGTCCAGATCGTATTAGTTTGTAAATTTTCGCGTTCGCTGTTGATTAGTCGTTTAAGTATTACGTACGTAGAATTTTTATAGTTATTGACCGCCCCCTCCCTCTTCTCAGCAAAAGTAAGCAATGCTCTTAGCTTACGTAAACATTTATATGTATTTTTAAATCTGTTCCGATTAAGTGAATAAATACTGCTGAAGTAATCAAAAGTAGCTGTTATTCCCATCCTCCATCAGTGCTTTTGTAGTACTTGATTGGCCCCAGTACAGATGGTTATTGTAGAGACACATAACACCAAAGTACCAACATAATAATTTCACTAGTAATGGATAATTATGATGTAAAGTGGTGAGTAACCGTGGGTCGGTGCCGTCCGCCGCGTACACCTCGAGCAGGAAGCGTTGCGCGAGGCCGCCGTCGAACCCCGCGACGCACGACACCTCCACCGAGTCCGCCGTCTGGTTCCACAGCGAGCAGTTGCGCGGCGCCTGCGGCTTGCCTGCGTCACGCGTTACCTCAACATTAACACTCTTACATTACTCGACTACACTTCACACCGTATGCGCAATGTAGACTTTAACAGACTGTGTTAATTACAGTAAAAGCTCACTAATCCGTAATCTGGCACTTTACTAGTACGTACGTCCAGTAATCCGGCACCCCATGCTCACAACTCTCTCACCTGTTCATGTTCTATGCTTGCGCCGGATTCGTGACACTCTACTGTATATTCAAGCAAAGCTGTCCAAATGACGAGCGACTATAAATTTGATTCATACATTATTATTAACTATTTATATTATTGTTATTATTATGATATTTTATACTACCATATGATGTAAATAATATTAATGCACTCTTGTTCTTTCATTTGGCCAAAAAATATACTAAAAATACTATATCTGAGGGCGTTGCCAACATGTAATACATATTTTTCCTTTGATTTCCTATTCTAATACCAGCTACACGGATGTTCATTTGTTGGATAAATTTAATATTATATGGTGCCTTCTTTCTACGAACATCACATCTGATCACATAATTTACTAGTAGATCTCGTTATTATACTCTGATCACATGAATAGAGAGTTGTATTTTATAGAATTAAATTGATAAATAATGTGTAACTAACCGGCGGCAACCATCTGAAAGACGCAAGGAGCGAGCTGAACGCCCACCTCGTTCGACGCGGAACAGGATAGCGTCCCGTAGTCCAGGTCCGCAACCGGCGTGTATCTGCAGAGTGTATAGTGAATGATTAAGTCAGTCATCGACTCCTCAATGAGAGTGGTATTATTAGAGAAGCACTGACTTGAGGCTGGAAGCGCTGCCGTTAGAGGTGTAGCGGTCGGCGGCGACGTCAATGGTCTCGCCGGAGTTGTTGAACTTCCACTTGAAGACAGCTGCGGGGGGGTCCGCGTCCACCTCGCATACTATTACGACGGATTCGCCGCGCGCCGCTCCAACTACCGCCACGCCGCCGCTCCGGCAAGATGGCGCGTCTGACAACACAATATCATCATCAACCTATAAGAAACCCACTGAAGGGTCATAGGCCTCTTCCCAAAAGAAGGTATGGAGATAATCACCACGCCAGCCCACGATATATTAGCAATTTCAAACTCTGAGAGATACACAGTTCTATGTTTTCCTACATACGGTAGTACTACAAGAACATTGTCAATTTCTTCACGATGTAATCCTTTATCGACAGCCGATAGTGTTACCAATTTAAATTAATAAATACAATTATACAACATACAAACTGGAATAGCTTTTTTGTATGCTATTACAAACAAAACAATTTATAACAATAGATTAAGATTTCTCACTTATACTAAAAATAATGAAACCGACTTCAAATTAATAAAAATATATTAACAGCAAAAGTAACGAAATCATTAATTGCATTAATAAAACAAAAAAAGCGATGACTATTTATTTATTTAAATAGATGTTTTTGCTAATATTTTTTTAAATTATATAATACTACATACTTCGTCAGCGTACAATAGTTACTTTGGACTAACGCTAACATGCAACGAAAGCTTTCACAAGAAAAAAGCCCTAATTTTGAAACTTTCTTTATTTGAACTCCGCTCCTATTGGTCCTAGTGTGATGACATACAACCTTTCTCGAGAAATGAGCTGATAACACTGAAATAATTTTTCATATCGAACCAGTAGTTTCTGAGATTAGCGCGTCCAACCAATTGAGCAAACAAACAAGCAAACCCTCCAGTTCTATAATATTAGTTATATTAGATTATTTTAGTATTTAAGTACCATATCAGTACCATAAAACTACCAACTAAAGATGTAGTCAGCATGAAAGCAGACTAGAATAGGGAATATACCACAGGCAAAAATTAAAGGTTGTCAAAGAATTGCAAGCGAAATGTAATTTCGCGTTCCCACCAATCATTAATCGATCATCAACAGAAGATAAATTTACATGCATTTTTTATTACTAGTGGGCGTCCAATAGTCGACATTCGACCATAGTTCATTGAATGAACTATGTTAATTGAATTTTAAAAGTTTGAACTTTATTGGGATTCTTTTGTAGAAGGGTACTTCTATAATCAAAGGTTTTCATCATGGCTACTCAGTTATTTGCCACGTTTTAAAAATTACATAAACATTAAAAAAATCTATGTGTAAATGAAAATTGAAATTAATTATAAATTTGAAACAAAAACAGGCAGTTACATAGAATGGTAAGGCTCTCAAATTCTTAGTAAACATAATTTTACGAAAATAAAGAAAACATAACTTTACGAAAATAAAGAAATTTATCGCAATTCATGACACAATTTTCAATTAATTTTACACGACACCATGTGTGTTAAATGTAGTCTGTATATTATGAGGAATAGTGATATGCCCAGTGTCATCGTTTGGAAAACTAAGGATACACAATACAATCAAATGATGAATCCAAAACAAAGATGTTTTTAAAACTACCATTAATTTCTGAAAATGAATTTAGTTTTGTTCAAAATTCATCGTTGCAAACAAGTTTTCTTATTTTGATTTTACAAAGTATTCTGTGGCTCATCTTTTATTGAATCATCATTTGAAGTGAAGTTCACCATAATAAATACTAAACATTAAAACATTGACTCCGACTTTGGTAATATAGCTTTGTTCTTATGACAACATGAAATGAAAGCAGCCCTCTTACCTAAAAATGTTGACATCCAATAAGACCAATGAGAATAATAATGTACTAAAGATAAATTGTTTATCAAATAATTATTAATGTACATATATTATGAATTGACATATTATATTATTATAAAATTAATCTACAATTTCACCAGTTGATTTCAAAGGGCATGTAAGTCATGCAATGTCATACATCATACATAATCATGATAAAAATATTGAAAAGGTAATTAATTGGAACGTTTTTACGTTAATGTGACGGATGTCAAAATGTCTTTTCGATTTACGTGTGTGTATATGTTGTGTAAAACTCTAACAGTAGTTGAGTAATGTGTATTTTAATTAATTTAATATGTTTGTAATGCATTTTATATTAAAATTGCTTTCTGCCCTTTCCTCCATATAAACTTTAACTAAGCCAACTTTCACGTTCATCCGTTCGCGAAATTCGTTTAAAAAGGGGTACAAAGTTTTGGCTTCACGTCTTAATATTTAAGATTATTGAAAGAATCGAGTGTAAAGCGTTAGCATCACCCACGTGTTATCAAATACTATTGAGTTACGAAACTCGAAAATTATAACACACATGATTCATTCGGTAACAAATAAGTAGCGTCTAGTGGTTTTCTATTAATCTGAATCTATTAAATTCTTCCATCCCGCTACCACTTTTGGTGTTTTCGTAGCTGCCATTATGACCATCGTCTGCTATTTCCATAATCAAATCAAGTTTGAGGCATCATGTATTTTATTTCTATTGCAACTACAAATTCTACCAAAAAAAAAACATTAAAACAGATCTTCAATTGACGAAAATATCAATTAACATACATAAAAAAGACACACAGTCAAACGTACAAATAAAAACTCCTTTTTTGAAGACGTATAAAAAACCTCACGGTAAAAATACATTAAGATAATAAAATACATAAATATTGCATTGGTGTGACGTAAACAATAGTTGTAATTCAATGTCAAATAGAAGTGTATTGTATTATGATTGAAGTGGGAGGTGCGCGAGGTGAGTATATTTGAATGGGGCACGTCGAGTGGACCTTTCCCTAATAGAATAGACTGAATCCGATGAGCCGGTATGCCGGTACGTGAGTCAACAAGCATCTCGCTCCTTAACACTTGTGATTTTAGGCTTTATTCTTTTTTTTTATATGGCGTTTATAGGCAAAACTACTTCTACGAGTAATTTCTCTATGATACCTATACAAATCGTGAGAGACTGGGATCTACTCATATCTAAAAGAAAACAATTTATAATTGTCAAGACTTCGTTGACATCACTACCTAACTAAACTTAGAAAATCTTTCCTTTGGCGGTACTGCTTGCTTGGAGATTTATTCTACACGCTTCAGATGTCAGACGCGACAATATCTTATAACACTTTGTGAATAATAAATATTTCGCATACTTCTTTTTGCGTTTACCTATAATCTTCTAATAATCAGAAACGTTGTGGCTTGTAATGTTTAAGAAACTAAGCCTAGAAATGGAATGACTCCCAAATATAACTGTTGGAACACTTATGTTGGTGTTAACTGCCAGATTTCCAACATACGTGGACGAATCACTTAATGTATATTGATAATGGTGTAGTTTTAGTACATTTTCAGTGAGGTGACGCCGGAGAATGACCTCGTCTGAACTGATGTCGACCGTAACCTTGCCGATCTTCGTTTGTAACAGCGTTTAATTGAACGTGAAATAGCGTGAGGCTGCGAGTCCGTGCGTCCGCTCGTGCATGCGTGCAGGCTCATTCGTGCGAGTGCCATAGTCTAACTATCTAACGGTTATTCAACTGCGTAATGATAATATTCGTTTTCTGTCATTTTGCAGAGTATGCAGTAAATTTCATTGTAGTGACGTATTGAGCAGTTATATTATTGAGTATATTGTTGACTACTTAAAGTATTTTTTGTATGTACATGGGTCTTGTTTAGGAACTAATTACAAAACAAAAAAAATCACATAATAATTAAATTACTATAACAATGTATACCGTCCGTACGTATAACATTATCTAACACTATGTATCACTTCTATATATTACATACTTTGAGGGCGTCAGTGCATATGTATGTATACAATAAAAACAAAGAAATACTTCTATGAATATTTTATTACTGGTGGAAACTATCGTCATGTAACGAACGTTATAAAAATCCACTGTAGACAGTATACGATAAGTGAAACGTATAAACACTGTAAAGTTAACTAAGGTCACCAAATCAAACTACGCTAAATTACAATAACTATATCGTAATTATGTAGTGTCATTTGTTTGATAGAGCGACAGACGTGTGTTTTTGAGTACTATGTTATTGCGTAACCGTAATATCGATAAATTATCATTTGTTTGAATTTGAGTGAATTGGGTGAATGAAAAACAAAGTGATTATATACATAAAATGAAAAACGTATCCGAATGCGTAAGTTCTTTTAAAAGCAAAGGTTTCCTATCATATAATTTATTTACTTATTATGTGGTGGCCTATTTAAGTAGGACTTGTAACCATAATCAATTGAAAATCTTGCTGTTTATTAGAGAAAGTTACAACATATATAATTAAATAATACTCATGCTTGAATAAGTTAATGAATTAACGGTTTGACTTTGATTTTACAAAAAATATAAGCGATTACCCACAGACCCTGTACCCTTGACAATAACAGAGTTAACGCACGCTATGTATTTATAATCGAGTCACGCACGAAATCGCCTACAATCAGCAGAAGCAATACGCTACAACTTCATTACTAAATCGTTTTTATTGTATCTTGAAAACGAAAAATTTATTGTTACATAACCCGCAGTTATGGGCTCCATTAAAAATTCCCATCTTGTTTTGTCGAGGCCGTATCTTACAATTGCCAAAATAGATCGACAGACATTACTCCTGCCGGAGCGGGGTGAACCGAGTGGGGGGCAGTGGAGGCGCGGGGGAGGAGTGAGGCCAGATGGACGATTTGAAGTAAAGAGCTGTGTGCCTGACTCACCTGCTCTTCGTAGCTACACCTGCACTTACAGACAAAGCGAGCTTATTTATGCCCTTTGTTTACAATTCAACGAGTTAAATCACTCAATCCCCGCTAATTTACTATTGTTTGAGGCTCAATCCAAAATGTCTCTATTAATCAAACGCCGAGAAAAACCTATATCTTAGGCGATACTGGGTCCGTCCCGACGTGACATTTCTCGGAAGTGGCGCTCAACTCCGGGGTCGTCGGGATCGCGCGCGCCCTTCTCGTTTGTGTCGTAATTGAAATTGTCTCATTCATTGTGTTCCAATTTGAAACGAAATGAGAACTCTATAAGTTTTATAAAATGACATTAACGAAATCTCTTTTATTTTATTTCCGCCGGAGGTGAGGCTTACCCCAACCCATACGGGCGGAGAGATCCCACCGGGTGTGAATAGATCTCTTGTAAGATACAAGTTGATTGATTAGAATCGGTTCAGTCTTGTAGTGATGTTGTGCTGTAATATTGTTATACCACGAATGGTTATACAAATCGAATTCTTTTACGAATAAAGTACTTTTGTCTTAAATAAAGAAATCCCGTTCTAAAGAAAGTTTCAGCGCATATAAGAGATGTCAAGGCGAAAAGAACAAAGAGAAACTTTCCCCAGTGATGGGATTGACAATTCGGAGGAAACACGGGCCGGTGCGATGTTTCTTAATTTGTGCGGTGTTATCCGCGAACACAATGCCACTGCTACGACGACGTGATTAATTAATTCTAAGCAATTTGAGTGCGGGTAGGCGGCACTCGACGCTCGGCTCTCGGCAGTTCGCATTGTTTTCGCATTGTTTCAGATCCCGAGCCGTTTGTCTGCAATGAGCTTCCACAAGAATCGTAATGAACCGGCCTCGACAACTTCTCAATTTCCGCGTTTAGATTAAGCTGGAACAGCACCGTAGCATTTTTGAAACACAGTGTTACGTGATTAGATCGTCTCTAAATGCAGCAATTGAATAACAAATATAAATAAACACGTGCCTAGGAATGTTAAACGTAACCCATAGAAGCATAATCATATACATTTTAGTGGGTCTTGATGTGTGTTTTTCGATCGTTTTCCTTTGGTTGTTTGCGACAGATTACAATCCCGCAGAGGTTTAATGTTCATCCCTCGGAGAATCAATGAAGGGCGCTCGTTCGTCCGGCAACTTTTTGACAACTCTCGATGGATTCAAATTGTTTTGGTCTTGCACAATTTTGTTTCACATCGTTAGCAATGTGGAGTGAATATCTCATGAACATATCGATACGAGAATTTACTATTAACAGTTTAACCGAAAGCATCATCATTGAGATCGGGCATTGGAATGTGAGTCAGCGCTGAACCGAGTACTTTTAATGTTACCCAAAATTGGTCTTGGTTTTGTTCTTGTATCACTGTAAGATTAAGACCAAGACTGATACCTGCAAGAGGTGATTATGACAAAACTGATTCTTACGTAGTTAAACTCACAGTTAAGTCAAAGTAAGATTAGAATTTTATTGAGTACTAGCTGACCCGTGCAATTTCGTCTGCACCAAATCGATTATTACCGGGTTCAATTGTATTTTTAAACGCAGATAATCTTAAAAAACCTAAACCCTGATTGAAGCCACATCCAGTTGTGTATCCAAACTATCCATAGAGTCACTCAAACATATACACAGTTGGTATGTGAGAAATCTTTAAAAATAAGCCTAGAAACCGTTTGCAGCATTAACTTTCGGGTCCAATTAAAATATAAACTAAATACATATATTGCTGATACATGTCTTCCCAATATTTCTTGTAGCTTCATCACTTAACATACTGTAAAAACTAAACTTTATCTACTTTATATATTTTGATTTAGTTATTGGTTGTATAAGAATTTGTAAAGTATACGTCAAATCTGCATCCAAACTTTATCTTGTCAAATTTATTTTACTTCTGACATATAAACCACCTTTTTGACTGAGATATTGAATTTGAGGTAATATACCTTTCTAACAGTGATAGAATTTCCAAAATCGGTTTAGCAGTAACAAGGATTCCATGAAAATTGAAGATTACCTCTCTTTAAGATATAATTATAAATATAGCATAGTTTGGTAACTGCCAACACCTCAACCAGTTCGTAATCTTGAGTTTTATGGGACAAAAAGTTTCCTAGATGTTTTGTATAGTTAATTATCACTGTGTGAAGTTTCCTCAAAATTGGTTTAGTACTTTCAGAGTGATACGTGTTCACAGGGACAGACAAACAGACAAAAATTGTAAAAAGATTATTTTTAGCTTATATATCGATAACAAAGTCTATTCCAATTATAAATTTCAAAAAATATTTCATGAACAGATTTGGCCTTGTTACAGTTTTATTATAGTAATAGTAGATAGATTTGGTTCAAATACTGACATTGATAGAAGACATACTCTAGCATCGGTATCAAAATTGTGATTATTGTTATTATAGCGTATAGCGTAATATTAGAATATTTGTTTTATATTGTATCACGGCCATCTCACGTATGTGTATCTAATGAATCGTATCATCTGAGTGTAGCACAGGGCGGCACGTTCCTAAACCAGAGAGCGTGAATGTCCTATATTTATTTTACCACATTAGAACTCGGAAAATATAATTTAGTTGAAAACCTAAACAAATGTGTAAAAATAAATATTTAAAGATTTACCACGAAGATCCTGATTTTACTGAGGACTTCTAGGTTCAAATATTTTTTTAATTATTGTATTTATCCATTTACCGACATGCAACTCTTTAAAATATAAAAGTACTTATGCCAATAGCAAGATGTTAGGTGGTTAGATAGAAGTTATACTTACATTTGACCCGAAAGTGAAGCTCGTTGGAGACTGTCTCGCCCTCGGCGTTCAGAGCTGAGCAGGCGTACCGGCCACTGCTATACCGCGTCACCTTTTGCAGTACCAAGCTTTGGTTGCTATGGAACACCTTCGCGCTCGCGTTGTGCGCCAGTGGCCGATCCTAAACAACACATATTATACATACAATTTGTTCCGTATCTGATATTATATTATTAGATCTCTCCGTACTACTAATGACTTACTATAGACTATAACGGGGTTGTTACTAATGACCTGAGACATCAAAGGTCGACGTTATGTTGGAAATAAACGAATGTTGGGTAGTTATACTGTGACGGCCCATATAAGAAGCGGCGCTTGGTGTTGACTCACACCCGGTATCAAATAAATACGAACGCAAACTCACGCCTATTAAATTGTACGATACACAGATTCTTTGGATGTCAGGTTAAATACGTAGGAGTCACGTTGGATAAACGCTTCACGTTTAAACAACACACAGAAATAGTTAGAAACAGAGCCGCTATGGTCATGGGTCGGTTACATTCGATAGTTTGTCACAAGCATAAGATGCCCATCAGACACAAGTTATCATAATCACGTTATATAAGATGTGTATTCGTACTATTTTAACATATAGTTCACCCGTTTTTGCACACATGTTTGTCTCTCCAAAGAGAGTGTCTTCACACCCACGTCCGCGTAACCATAGATCACGTCGCCGTGGTCTGGGGGTAAATTTCGCTCCCGCACACTAGACTAGGCACCCCTCGGCAGCGAGTCAAGCCTAGGTTCGTTCCCTCGGCGTGGAACCCTTGACACAAAACTTTACAACACTGCAACAACGTTAAACATATCACCTATACATACGTGCACGCCTACACGTTTACATGTTGTTTTTCTTTTTCAGAGATAGATAAATGACAAAGAGTTCTACCCTTATTTTCCTTACCCTATCCTATCCTATATAGTTTAAAGAAATTTATCCGACACAAAATACATATAGGATTTATTGAGGCACGCGTGCTTGGTACACATGCATGCTTCATTAACTCATATACGTACAAATAGGTAAGCTTAGCTCAGGTTAGCTCAGATAGGTCAAGATTCTTTTGCATAAAACAGGCGACAGCCCAAGCCGAGGTATGCCGTGCACCCTTGAGTTAGTCGCCTAAACAAACTAAATCGGCTGAGTGCCTTCAGAGCTCGCCCCAATAGTTCGGTGAAGCTGTAAAGACCTGTCCAGGTCAACAGCGTAACCAGTTGGAGAAAAAAAAAATGTTGACTCACTCTTTCGGTGGTCGGCGTAGTGTGCAGTAGCTCTGTCCGAACTTGTGTCGGTTATTTAAAACGCGGTTAATTGATAGAATTGATTCTTACTAGTTTATATATAAATTGGCCTGTTCTGGTTTTAATAATCAAGTATCTGGGCGACCGAGCCTAGCTTGGTTATTTAAAAAACATTTTAAAATTAAAATAAACTGCTTGCCTTATAAAATGAACATTTTTTTTACAAAAAAATAAAATTAAAAAAAATATATCTATTCTGCTGTCACTCGGATTCAAAGTGGTGGTTACACGGATTTTCGAAGCAAGCGATTTCCCTCTGAGCTATTTTTGTTTTGACAGCGGGGACGGAATTTACCTTTATATTCTAGCTATATTTTTTCATTGCCTGAAAACTCAGTCAAAGTTTTCCATGAATAAAATCTAGCTAGATCGATTTATCGTCACCGAAACTACCTTCATACTAAGTTTCACGGAAAGAGATGACGTCGTTTCAGAGATCCTGATTATATACGAATATAAAAATATACAAGATTTTTTTTTATAGTATAGGGGCAAACGAACAGACGGGTCACCCGAAGGTAGGTGATCACCGCCGTCCATAGACACTTGCAACACCGGAGGAGTCGCGAGTGCGTTGCCGGCCTTTAACAAAAGTGTACGCTCTCTTCTTGAAAGTTTGCAATTCATAGTTGCTTGGAAATACCGCCGTTGGGAGTCGATTCCACAGGGTCGCAGTACGAGGCAGAAACGACCTTGAAAACCTCACCGTGGAAGACTTCCACTCATCGAGGTGGTGTGGATGAAATTTAAGTTTCAGGCGGGTAGTACGATGGTGGGATGTAGCGGTAGGTAAAAGTCCAAATTGCTCGTTTAAAGGTATAAGATAATCGTTCGAATTTCTATTAATATTTATTTTAAGTTCATTTTGGATATTCATACCGTTATGTTATTGTAGCACGTCATGAGTGACTAAGACTATGTCCAAAATTAAAAAAGAGTGAAAGTCATGCCTTTGTCTATTTCGTAAATTTGTTATTGTCAAAATTGCCTATATTTTAAATTTTCAGTTCAAATATCGATCGTATAAGTGTGCTAGTATTTGGAAATTTATGCCATGTTATAAAATCAGAAGAGAGTGAGGATAATAATTTAGAATTTTAGACAATGTTTTCTTATATTAAATGAGGTACATTTATATGGTATGCAAGGTATTAAAAAAAATAATATATATATATATATATTATTTTTAACTGATATAAACACATCGCCAATTTCAATAAACGTCTCTCGAACCCGGGATTATACTATATTTAAGTGCAACAATGACTGTATCTATCTAGATAAATGTAGTGTACAAAGTCGTAATTGGCACATTTCTTATAATGTCGACTCCAAGGTTAACGGAGGTGGCAACATAATCACCGCGCCGCTACATAACCATTACCCCTTAAAACAGCTCTTAGGGTGAACGAGGTGCAGACACAGTCTTCGCGCCCTTCATTAATACCGTCCCTTGGAAAATAATGGCCAGATGGGAATTACCCTGCATTACGAGGCAAATATTCTTGTTTAAAAGGCAAATTATTTCTATCAGAATATACGTATCCATTGTAACACTGTACCAACATGGAGGAAAACAAAACGGTAGTACTCTTGCGTTTGATACAAGATCTTAGGTATATTAAGAACAATATTGCTTGTTTTCTTCCAATTTTTTTTTGTTAAAAGCTATTTCTTTCGCCTACTAATATACTTATGCCATCATGTGTTTGTAGGTTTTATATCTAGTGTTTCCTAATAAACTTCATAAAACGGTCAAGATTGTATTGTAGATATTTGGATATATCGTCATAGTATATACCAAGTGAAAATTTGAAAATGATATTGATATGTTAATTTTATGAGAAATACAATAAAATTTCAAGATAATCTTTGAGATGACTCGTAGAATCGTGCCGCTCGAGGTGCAATATACAGACGCGCAAACTATAACATAATTTAAAGCTAAACAGCTGTTTTATGTATGTAAAACTATCTGTAGTTCTGAGATGCCGATTTTTTTTATGTTTGAAACAGTGAAGTTATCGCGAACAAGTAATCTGTTTGAATTCGAGGGACTCTCACTCTTCAACTTCATTACAAAAAATTAAATTTAGCGTGCCCTCGGATCACTTTGTATTCACAGCGGTGTAACTTGTGCCCTCCGGGAGCCACATCGCTCCCTCCAGGAGAAACAGCTTCATCTGATTCAGCTTGTGGCTTGTGATCGTTCAATAAATAAATATACTAGTCGACTGAACTGTTACTACGAAGTTTTTACATAGTACACAGTAGTAAAATTGTTATGCAAGTATTTATTACATGGTATTTTTACCTTATTTTTTAAATATAGCCTTTGTAATAATTATGGTTATCACTCATGGCTATCTATACGTCATTCTGATCGTAATATAATTCTATTTATGGTATTTATTACCTTGCGTGATCACTTACTAAATTCTTTCTGTGGGCCAGAGACCATGAGAGAATGCCAATGCCAAGACTATTTAACTATGTACAATTATATAGTAAAGTTTATTAATAATATTAGTACTTTATTATTTATTCGCTACAAAACAAAACTAATACAGATAATCAAAACTACTATGGAATCTACTCAAAACGAACGATAGCTTTGAAGTTTTCAAATACTACGTTTTTTTTCTCATTTTAATATAGTATTTACAGTTGAGATTTTAATCTTCTAAATATATTGGTTATTTTTTACAACGCCATATTTTATTTGATTTGATATTTAGCTTAAAATATTCGTGTCAACAAGCCTCGGTATAATACTATGAGTGAGGTGTGGCGCTCGGCATCCATCAATCTGAGCAGAACAGCCAACAGGTGAGAGAGACGTGCGCTCCCTGCGCACTCTGTAGGTACTTTTTTATTTTTCGAACTGACTGCGCTACTAGGTAGCAAGGTATTAACAGCTTCACCGGACTACTAAGGCGACCGCTTAAGGCACTTAACCAATTTTGTTTGCCAACTAACTCAACGGTGCATGGCACACCTCGGCTTGGGTTGTTACCTGAAATATTCGATTCGAGACCTATCCGAGCTAAACTAAGCTAAGCTAACTATAACATATATGAGTTGTTGAAACATATATGTGTACCAAACATACCTCAACAACTCATATATCTTTGTGTCGGTTAAATTTTTCTCTAAACTGAAATAGTTTAGTTCGATAAGGGAAAAGTAAAAACTCTCCCACTTTCATGTGTAAGCATATATGCGTGCACGTGTGTGTAAGTAATATGTGTAACGATGTTGCAATATTGTAAAATTTACTCAATACTTAAAAGGATCCAAGCCGAGGGGGCCCTAGCTTGGTGTGCGGGACCGAAATTTACGCTCAGACCACGGTGGCATGATCTGTGGTTACGCGGGCATGGCCTATAAATAAAAGTTTTATGGAATATCGAAGCATCCAGTATTGAGGTTATAGAACCAGCAGCCCACGACACTCTGCTTGAATTTTACTACTCGTACGCGCACTCACTAGTATATAATAGAATGAAAGAGAGTCATATGGAAAGGCATAACGCTTTTTCCTTACGTGGTGACTTCGACCAATCAACTCCCACCACAAGCCGCATTAAGAAACTACGTTCCAAAAACCCACATAGTTATTCGAAAACTCATGATTGATGGTTAGAAGACCGTTATCGTTTGCGAAAAGCGAAATGAACTTTAAAATGTCTTATAAACGACGCTATATTCGATATGTAAATCAGGAGGTATGTGTGCTGTAGTGAGAGTCCGTTCCTCCTCCCGATACATCAAGTTGTTTGTTGCGAGGCGCTGGCCCGTCCGCCCCGGCCCGGATACACATCATCCATCAACTTGCTAAACAAACAGCCGCTAATACGAATAAACTCGACACATCATAATATTATGTTGCGTTCACCGATTTATTATATTGTAATAACGTTACAGTAAGCACCTAACGACGTAAAACACCGTGTCACTAACACAGTGTTGTTATCTGTGGTAAAACACATGACGGTGTATTTTCGTAGATACATTTGATAAACGTTCTTTAGGCCTTAATTAACACATCATTATTGTTTAACCAAAGATGTGATTATGTTCAAAACTTAATGCAAAACAATATTATCAAACTAAAAATACTAGACTTGTTTCTAACATGCTACGTGGAATAATTTATTACCATTACAATAATAAAAGAGTATCTACATAAACAGGTTAACTAACTACTTCAATATATTCTTTCATATCAATATTGTGGTTAGTGTGAACAGATAATTTGCCTACATAATGGTGGAGGACGCCCAGATCAGGGTGGGGGTACACATGAAGTACTTGGGCCTCACCCTGGACGGGCGCTGGCGGTTCGAGCCCCACTTTGTGCCTACGGGGCACCGGGCTGGGCGGACGCCCTCGGTGCCGCCAACGTGCGCTTGCCGGCTCCCTTCCCTGGGAGCTGGAAGCAGGAGTTCTCGCCGCCGTGTACGAATTCACGGCGGCGAGGAAACGTAGTGGGCAGCCTCCGGCTCCCAGGGAGATAGAGTGTAAGAGAAGGGAGTTGCGGGAGGGGGCAGTTCAGAGGTGGATGCAGGACCTGGCAGACGCGCGCTACGGAATGTACACCGTCGACGCCGTCCGCCCGGTCCTGCGAGAGTGGCTTGGGAGGTAGTGGGGCTCCCTGACGTTCTAGATGGTGCAGGTACTCTCCGGACACGGCTGTTTCGGGTGGTACCTACACCGCATCGCTCGTAGGGAGCCGACCACCGCCTGCCATGATTGCGGCGCTGAGGAGGATACCGCGCAGCACACTCTCTCTGAGTGTGTTGCGTGGGAGGTGGAGGGCCGCACTCTGGTGGCGGTGGTGGGGGAGGATTTGTCACAGCCGAGCGTGGTTTCATCCATGCTCGGCAGCGAGCAGGCGTGGCGAGTAGTGGCCTCCTTTTGCGAGGAAGTCATCTAGCAAAAGAAGGCGACGGAGAGGGCCCGCGAGGCGGACCCCCTTAGTGGCCGTCTTCGCCAACGGAGGACCGGCAGGAGGAGGCGGCGTTTTGCTCAACTCCTTTTGCCACCGTAACCGGACCTGAGGGGATGTAGTCGGGGGGCTCATCCCCTCATTGTACAGATCCGACGGACGAGGGGAGGCAGCTGGTGTGTACCCAGCTGCCTCTCTATAAGTAGGAGCCCGGCGGCCACCTTCCGCCGCGCGGTCCGTTGGGGCGGCTATCTAAGGGGAATAGCTTAGTACGATCCCTTGCCGCCCCAATACTACGGTCTGTCAGTACACCGTGGGGTTTTAGTCCTTGCAAGCCGGACATAACCCATCCTCTCCCCGGGAGGGTGGGTATCCATAAGGGATTTCCCCACGAAAAAAAAAGTGTGAACAGATAATTTAGAAATTATTTTACACATACATATTATACTACTTATACTACATACTAATACTTATACTACATACTAATTATAACTATACATAACCTTAACTGCATCTGATTATGTCACATAGAATATATAATTTTACATAGATTCTTTAAGCACTTGCACGTATTATTCACATAATATAGGTATATAAAATAATTCTAAGTTTTGATTCGAAGTTATTGCATTTGCATTCTAATTTTTTTTTCTATATTTGCATTCTAAGTTAAGATAGACATTTGAAATATTAAATAAATTATTTACCCTATTTTCCCATTTGTCATGTTTTGCCCTTTTGTAAAGCTCTGATTCTTCTGATCATTTGGGTGAAAATAAACCCGACACGGTTCTTTTAAACTACTTTTATTAGAAAAGTGAATAAATTTAAAGTGTAGTAATGCTATGAACTCAATTTAAAGTTTAACTTTTTCAACTACATACATTGAAAAAAAAAAACAAATAGTTTTGAAATTTATCTGTATATTATAAGCATATCGAGCAAAAAATAAAGGCAATAGGAACTCTCTATATTGTGAAAATTATTAGAGATAAGCGGCATTATCAGGTGGGAGATTTCCCTTTATTCGCAAATGTCTGCCATTTCCACGGGAATGGGACCCCGTGGGGGGGCAGTCCTCTTCAGCACTGGGCCCCTGCATCTCCTAATGGACCGACGTGATTGAATCACCTTCATTCACATAGAATTGATATTAGGTACTAGTTGAGATTTCTTTAGTTACTGGACATCAGTTAGTTGTGCTGTTATTGTTACATAAAATATTCTTGACTAGTTTTAACTCTTTAGGATCATGCAAATTATTCATTATATTATTCTATTGATTTTATTTCACTTCAAGTAAAATGTTGACATCTATAATTCCTGACTAAAATAATAAAGATTTGATTACTATAAAGACTAGATCTAATAATAGTATATAGTGTTTTCATACGTGTCTGATTACTAAAAAAATAATTTATGGCAATATTCTCCATTATAACTTGTATTAGAAAATTATATGGATAGAATATAATACAGGCAAATACATATAAAGTATTGTGTATGTATATTATTTAGTTTAATGGCAACGTTTAGCATTGATGTAGTAAAAAGCACTAACTGAGGTGTCTAATGATTTCCAGTATTTCTCTGGCACTGTTAGCAATCGCTCTTATCCGCTCTTTAATTAGGTACTTATTTCGTAAGACTAAAGCGACAGTAGTGTAATTAAACATACGTAATTAGCTATTGGGTGACAGGAAGTATTTTAATGATGAACGAATGCGAGCAGACCCTTATATAACAAGAATTCCTGTAATTTATGTATATAAAATTCTATGATAGACAAAGTCTATTATACAATATGAAACTATCTGCTTAAAATGCATATTACGATTATAGTAATTATTTTATTACTTACTAGCTTCTACCCGCAACTTCGGTCGTGTGAAATAGATACTTTGGGCTAACTCATTTATTAAAGAAGGCTATAGGTTATATATCATCATGATTCGTACTTGCTTCAGCAGTACATATACTAAAATTGGAACGATACAGAGAAGATTAGCATGGCTTCTGCGCAAAGATGACATGCAAAATCGTGAAGCGTTCTACATTTTTTTTCCTAGTTGTACAACGTGGCTTAGTGGTTTGACCGGTGGAATAATATTTCGATGTCCGCAGGTGCAATCCCCATGTATCAACGAATTTTTCGGAATTCGCGTACATGTACTAATTTAAATTGGTAACACTGTCGGTTGATGGTGAAGGAAAACATCGTGAAAAAACTTGAACCTGAGAAATCTTCTTGTGGTAAAAAAATATAGAACTGTGGATTTTCTCTGTGTTTGAAATCGCCAATACGTCGTGGGCTGGCGTCGTGATTACGTTCATACCCTAAAGAAAAGGACCAATAGGTGCGGAGCACCAATGAAGAATGTTTCAAAATCCATTTTTTTTCTTCTTCTGAGAACTTTCGCTGCGTATTGCCTTAACCTAGAGTAAGTATTTCATGCAAACAAAGTCGCGGGCAGAAGCTAGTAGAAAATAAAAGCTTTATTCGAGACCCACCTGCATCCGTATACAAATTATGGTACAAACAAATATTATTGATGACTTTTTTTTTTTTATAATATCAAAGGAGGCAAACGAACTGGTGTGTCACGTGATGTTAAGTGATCACTACCGTCCATAGACACTAGCGACATCAGGGACGTCGTAAGTGCCTTGCCAGCCTGTATATGGGAGAATGGGGAGGGGAAGGAAAGGGAAAGCAGGATAGAGGAAGGGACGTGGGCCTCCGGCTCTCTCACTGACCGAACGAAACACAACAATGCAAGCACTGTTATTTCACGTCGGTTATCTGTGAGAGGGGTGGTACTACCCCGGAGGAGCCGACCCATTCATGCTGAAACCAAAAATAGCTTCAGCGGGGCTCTACCACCTACAAAATCCTATTTTATTAATAAATTCTAATGTTTACATTATGACGTTGTGTTTATAAAGACAGCTCGAATAATAATCTCAGAACCTAAACATAGTTTGGTAAAGCTGTGAATCGTCAGGCCAATAGCCTAGTCAGTTAAAAAAAACTTAAATTTTGGTACTAAATTTAATAAAACACAAAAAATTATATAAAAAGTTTTTTATCTCCAATACCTATAGCCAATAGAATAGACTTTTTTTATATATCCTAGGAGGCAAACGAACATGTAGGTCACATGATGTTAAGTGATTACCATTATCCATAGACACTAGAAACACCAGGGGAGTCGTGAGTGCGTTGCCAGCCTGTGTATGGTGGAGGGAAGGGGAAAGGGAGAGGAAGGGGGTGAGGGGAAGTGGTCCTCCGGCGTTCTCACTGACCGAACGAAACGCAACAACGCAAGCACTGTTACTTTACGTCTGTTTTCTGTGGGTCGAATGGCACTACCCTGTGGTATTAGTACTACTAAGACTTTGAATTAGAAATCAATAAATAATATTTAGAACAAGTACAAAAACGAGTTTTGTAATATCTTTCCCTTTGCGGTAACAAATATGGCGGACGGCAAGTTGCGAAATGGAACTATCTGGAAATATGAAACGTCGTTGCGGCCGAGACCAGATATTAATTTAATAATCAGAACGAAGTAATCTCGTTCGAGTATCAGCCGTGATTAAATATGATGGCGCTTAACAACGGCCGGCAGCTGCGGCCTCACATAACTCATCGGCTCAGAACTCAGTGCCTCAGTGCCTCAGACGCAGCACTGACTAATTGTACAGATTATAATATATATATTTCCATTGAATTTATGATAGCTTAAGATTTGAAATTTATGTGGCGTCTTATTATTTTGGCAGCTCATTGTGGGGTTGTTGATGGACGGATTCGCGGCGCGTTCTACGCAGGGGTAGCGTAGAGTCGCAGGGGCTGTGGGAGGGTGGTGGAAGGGGAGCCCGACGACCCGATGTTTGCTATTAGAACTAATTAATGACAGTAATTAAGAGGAGGTTTTGTGGGCTGTGAAGCGCGAGCGCAGACAATAAATAAATCTGCTCTTAAAATATGTATCTGAAGAGAAGCGTACACACTGTTTGCGACAGTTAGTTTATTGTTGTTTATCAGCTTTCACGATAATATGCTGTTATTCTATTATTAATATATACAATTACATAGGGGTGTAACAATGAGTCTCTTCCATCTAACTACCGATATAAAAAAATTACAAATACTATCTATTGAAGATTAACAAAGGTGAGAATTAAAGAATAATTTAAACTTACATAGAGTCGCTGCTTTTCTTTGATAACGCTTACGAAAAATATTACGTAGGCTTGTTTTAGCAGGTGGCGCTAGTTTTTTAACTTTATTTTTGGCAATCAATCTTTTAGATTATTACTGCCATTGTCTCGTAGTCAATAATATTATAATCGGCGTGCGATCACTTCAATATTAAGTGTCGTGTGAGTGAATATTCTAACAAAATAGTGGCTCCCTTCTTAAAACCTTCCTAGGAGTTTTTGTGGCATCTCAGAATTTCATGTTCCGTGGTATTATTTTCCATTAAGTTCACTTATGTACAATAAACTAACTATATTTCGTAAAACACCACCAAATTTACAAATTATAGAGTCAAATAACACAAGATTATGAATAAAATATAAAATCCACTACATGACAGACTGAGATCCCGCCAAAAACTCCGTGGCGCTAGTTTAGCGTCAGTCGCTCGATATTGTGCGTTTTGTTTCGCGGCCAGTTAGCGGGAAATTTAAGTGGATTGAAGGCATATGAAGGATTCAGCTTGTCCAATATCACTATAAGTCTGACATAGCTTGGACCCCCACTAAATCCTTCTGAACGGATATAATTAAATATCGAAGTAATATTTCATAGTTTGACGTAACATATACAGAAAGTCTATTGCTTATTACAATACATAACTGCATGAATGAAATATATAAAAATGATATACTGTTGTATCTATGTTGGATTTCGCGACTCGCCTTCCTTATTTATTTAATACAATGACGTTAATTAGTGTAAAGTTTCTTTTAAGTTGTCTTTCGTTATAAAGTGAATAAAATATCAACAAGTACTGTAATAAAGTTAATTAACAAGGAGTAAGTATTCCAAGAGGTCTCCAGGCACATATAAAAAGACTAGAAGGCGCGGCGAACGTTGTTCTGCCTTGATAACAAAAACATTCCAAAATTCAACCGCAGCGTCACTTATCGGTTCCAATTCTGAATTAATCTGAACCTTTCTTGAATCCACTTAAACACACAAAACTTTTAAATAAAACCTGTTTAGCCGTTTACGAAGACTTCAGTTATATACACACTGACAATAGTATTATAGGTGATATATAAAGATGTGACGTCTGTGGGAAGACGCACCGACTCGCTCGCACGTCAGATCTTACTGCGTCAATAAGAAATTAGTAGCGATTCCCGACGTATACCCATAGTAGTATATCAATAATTCCTGTTTAACTGCTGAGGAGAATACAGCCGACCTGTCTAAGTTGATTCATATATTAGGTCTTTACCTATGAAATTGCCTTTTTGTATGAAAAAATTTAAACGATTTTTTTTCACGTATTTTTTATTTGTATTAATCGAAGTAATCACCCATGCAATCAATGCATCTTTGCCAACGCAGTGGCAGTTTATTGATGCCCTTCTTAAAGAAATCAGCTGGACGGGAGGCAACAAATTCTTCAAAGGCATTTTGTACTGCCTCTTGGGTTGAATTTTTTTTCCGCCAAGGAGTTATCCAAATTCTGGAAAAGGTAGTAGTCTGTAGGCGCAAAGGCTTGTGAGTAGGGCGGATGACGGGGCACTTCCAACCCCAGTTCTTGCAACTTGGAGACCGTCTGCTGTGCTGTGTGTCACAGTACACATCTACAGTAATGCTCACCCTGTTTGGTAAGAAGCTGTGATGAATCATACCGGCGCTAGACCGCCAAACAGTGACCATCACTTTTCTAGGGGTAAGTTTTCGTTTAGGGCATTGTTTAGGTGCTGAACCAGGATCCAATCAAGTTGCTGAGCGCTTGCGGTTATCAAACAGAATCCATTTTTCACCGCAGGTAACAATGCGGTTCAAAATTCCTTCATTTGTGTGTCTGTTGAGCAGTGCAAGGCCCGTCTCGACGCGTACTTCGTGCTGGCGATCATTGAATTCGTAGGGCACCCATTTGTCAAGCTTTTTTACCTTGCCAATTTGGCGCAAATGAACCAATATTGTTTTGACGCTAACGTCGAAAGCTGCCGCTAATTCAGCCGTAGA
This sequence comes from Antheraea mylitta, assembly GCA_014332785.1. Classification (NCBI taxonomy): domain Eukaryota; kingdom Metazoa; phylum Arthropoda; class Insecta; order Lepidoptera; family Saturniidae; genus Antheraea; species Antheraea mylitta. The sequence continues at coordinate 715,315 of JACEII010000127.1, read as the reverse complement.
TTGTGTATCATCAGCTTCCACAATCGCCTTTAATTCGTCATTGTCGACCAAAGTTTTCGGACGACCGCGAGGTTCATTTTTCAGGTCGAACGGAAGCGAGCAAACCATTAACAGGTGGTGCGTTGGTTTGTAGTGTTAGCTCCGTAAACGTCGTTGATGTTGCGTGCCGCTTGTGCCGCGTTGCTGCCACGACGGTACTCATATTCCATAAGTACTCGAATTTTTAACGTATCCATGATGACAAAAAAGATTGAAATGCGATGAAAATGTAACACTAACCAATAAACAAATTACTACTTTTGGAAAAAGAATTCCATTTTTTTTTTTAATAAAATTAATTTGAAATTAGAATTCTTAGGCAAAAAAAAATATTTTGATTTGAAATGGCCAGTACTGCAGAACGGCAATTTCATATATATTCGAAATATGTGCTATAAACGGGTATTTAACTAATGACGTTTCGAAGTATCACATCATACAACTGGTTACGTAAATACCTATTATTTACGTAACCAGTTGTATGATATGCGATTCCGTGATACTTCGAAACGTCACTAATTAAATACCCGTTTATAGCACATATTTCTAATACGTGTGTAATAATCAATAGCAACGTACTGCAGTTAGAAAAATGGAATTTAGTTGATTATCGTAGGTAAGTAGGTACTTTACAACGATTCTGAAAGCTTTGGTTTGCTGTGAGCGAATCTTGGCATATCTATGTAAATATTTCGTTTGTAATATGATTACTATGGCTATGCTATGAACAAAACAAGATACTGCCAGATTTATGAAATCTCCTATTTACATAAGTGAAATCCAATCGTATCAACTAATGTTCTATTTCCCTTTACATTCTATTTTTTTTTTATATCATATAGGAGGAGACGTCATCTGACAGGAGAGAATGGAAAAAGAAAACATGTTGTGCCGACCCTAATTAATTGGGATAAGGGTAATGATGATGATGAGGAGACAAACGAAAATGCGGGTCGCCTGTTGTTAAGCGATCGCCGCCGTCCATAGACACTAGCAACCCAAGAGGAGTCGCAAATGCGTTGCCAGCCTGTATTCAGGGGAATGGAAAGAAAAGGAGCGGAGAGGGGAGGGGAGGAAAGATGGGCCTCCGGCGCTGTCACTGACCGAACGAAACGAAACAATGCAAACACTGTTACTTCTACTGGTACTACCCCGGACGAGCCGACCCATTCATGCTGAAACCAGTAATAACTTCAGCGTGGCTCTACCACCTACTAAGTATCTCAAGTAAGTAAATATATATATATACATAATATAAGTCTTCTATTGTTTATCTGTACTATCTATATTTCTTCGTAAAATAAATTAAACAGAATATGTGATATAATAGAAGTAATGTAACTATTTCACTTCTTAATATATTATCTTCATGTTATAATATAAAACAGTCCTCAACCGCGTCTGTCTGTTTGTTCACGATAAACTCTAAAACTACTAAATGGATTGTGATGCGGTTTTTACCAGTAGATAAAGTGATTCTTGAGGGAGTTTAAGGTATATAATTTATCAAGTGTTTTTATTATCAGGACGTGATAACGTCCGCCGGGCCCGCTAGTTAACAATAAAAGTAACGCCAATCTTACACCATTGTATTAAAACGTAAAAATATTTTAATATCTTGACTATAAGACATATATGATGTTATTATTTCGAGCATGTGCAGCTCTCGGACAAATTTATAGAATTAAAATGGAGATAGGATAAAGTCTTCCGCTCTCATAACTTGTTTTTAATTTGATTGAATTTTTCAGAATGGTTTGGTTGTTGATACACGGCTTTATGATATTAACTTAAGAACAGACCACCTTTATCCGTGAATGTAGTCATAGTGGTTGGTAACTAAAACGCTTACGATATCGATATGTTACTTGTTAATGGAAAACAATATGAAAGTATGCACGTACACTATTGTATGATAACAAACAGTTCTGTTAAAAAAAACATTGTTTAGAATTGTTTTCATCCCAAACAACAATTATATAGTTGAAATATCATTGCCGAATAATATAAAAAGGAGAATTTCGATGATTTTATTCATTCTGATCATTTGATTTATTGCATTGTGGTTGACGTGTTTTATGCATTATCGATCTTTGCTCTGATGGAAACAAATAAACCTAAAAATGACAAAGTAATAAATTTATAATACTAAACGCAGGTTTCTGAATTTAGCATGGCATATAAATTAAATTCTAGATTCTTTGAATACTTTAGCGAACGTTTTTCTCAATCTGAATCTAACTTCACAAGTTTCACGACGAAAATGTATGTCGTATAAAATATTTTTCTTTATATGACATGATCTATTAGATAGATTTATTCCTCACATATGTGGAATTATTTCTTAGTGGTGACTCTACCTCGAAGCTTTTCTTGATTAGCATCGCAACATAAACCGTACGCTATTTCATAGGATATAACTTTTGTTTTAACGTTTCGTTGCAAGTAAGAATCAACAAAATATATCGTAATAATATTATGATGAGGCCATTCCCTCTGCTGTAGTAACTAAACTGTTATCTAAGGCAGTAACGGTTGCCCTCCAGAGGGCCGTTAAGTTCTTCTCGCCGCCTGTCGCTGCGGCGTCCTCTGTCACAATACGCAATGACCCACCGTCCGTCCGTATTTGTTTTGATTTTATTTTGCGAGTCACAAGCTACAAAGAACACACAGTTTTTGTAACAATGCACATTTACACAAATAAATAAATATTATTGCTTACTTTCCAGACCTTTCTCTTAGCTAATTTAGACAATCAGTGTTTGTAAGCAAGATTGTTGAAGTTAATCTGAGGTTTTATATATAACTATGTATAGGTTATATATATTTCAATGAATCAATATAAGAAGGTGCATGCGTGCATCAACCGCAACGTTAAATTGCGGCAGAGTATTTATTACTGGTTGGAATTTCGCGACGCCCTTTATCTGTCTCCCCATGAAATTTTCTTCATGGATTAGGAGATAGTTTCATTTACTCACACTTTATTTTGTTATTTTATTCCAGTGAGTCTTTTTTAAATCGAAATGATATAATCTAATCAAACATTTTTGTAACGCGTGCATTTGAATACTTTTTCCATACTAGGTATAGAGAGAACTTCATATAAAAATTATAAGAGTAATATATTTCTTACGTCTACTCGTACTATAACTTGAAAATTTAGTAATGCATAATTTAAGTGCGTTAATTTAGTTGTAAATTAATATATACCAGTATACTAGCTGAGTTTCGAGTTACAGTTATTCCCAGCCACGCTCTCCGCGTGATTCGGCCCGCCCGAAATATTACTTAGCTTAGAGTAATTTCAGAATTACAATTTTTATAGTAATTGCGCCTCTCCTAAGATACATGTCACCATATTAGACAGCTAATAAATACGTCAATAATTGCGTTATTGAATACAAAAAAAAAACTTATTAAATGTTGTAGCTCCGGAGGATAGTGCGTAAATGCAAAAGAAAATTGATTATCGCAGAAATTGTATGAATAATAACTATAAGCAACAGGAAGTTGAGATTTGGTAACTATTTCTGAAGATTTCCAGATGGCTCACGTGTTAAGTCACGTTCTAGTACACGTAGTTATGTTACACGTTACGTATCTTTGAGACCTGATCTAGGTTGCTGACCAATACACATTGTAAAACAAACAACAGTCTATAATTTATACTTTCGCCGATTATATTTATTTATTTATTAGTATCATATTAGCATGTCATATTTTTTAAAGCAAATCAAGCATTCCTTGTATATACATTTATGTTTTTTTTATTTCTTTATTACGCATAGTAATACAGTATAATATATACACGCAAGGAAAGAATATGATATCGCGTTATGCGTAAAACAAATTATTTGCAACGGTGTTCGTAGATTTCCCAGCGGCTCGCGGCACGTTGCTTTGCGGTGGCAGTTCCAGCCGAAGAAATGTTTTACTTCATAATACAAACGATATATTTTATATAAACATGTTCCATACACGATATAGTTTAGAAAAATATGAATCTCATACAATTTAATGCTTTTATAACACTGATTAAAATAATTTTCATTTCATTATATTCAGAATCTATTTTGTGTATGAATAATAAAGGAGTTTAAGGTGCTAAAGGGTGTCCAATACCTTCTTAGATACCTAAGCCAATCTCACCTGCACGTGGTGAACCCTGCCGACTAACGGACGAAGCTCTGGCGATTGTAGGTTCCAGCACCGTCATACACATCAGCAACACCAGAGGAGTCACAAGTGCGTAACCAGCCTGTGTTGGTGGGGAATGGTGGAGAAGGAAGAGGGCAGGAGGGAAGGGTGAGGAGGAGTGGTGGGTTTTCGGCACTCTCATTGACCAAACAAAATGCGACAATGCAAGCACTGTTACTTCACGTCGGTTTTCTGTGAGAGGATGGTACTACCCCGTGCGAGTCGACCCATTCATGCTGAAACGAGTTACAGCTTCAGTGTGGCTCTACCACTTACTAAAATTCTTGAACATTCTTGAACAGTACCCGGATGTGAAACTGGTGATTCTGGGCGATTGTAAAGTACACTATAAAGAATGGCTGGAGTATAATAAAACCCATCATGCAGGAAATACTGTTCAAGAATTTGTACTAGCATATGAAATCTTGCAAATGGTATATGAACCTACTAGGCTGCTAGAGTCCAGAAACACCAGTCTTCTTTACTGGACCTCCTGTGGACCGTCGATACACTCTTGGGTTCATTTGACAATTGCCTGCTATGTTCCATAGTGTCATTGCCGCAACTTAACAGGCTTTACACAGTCGGTACCCGGAAAATATGGCCCTACCGTTCAGCAGACTGAGAGGGACTTCGTGAATATTTTGCTTCCTATCCTTGGGTCGCAGCTCTGTTTTTATAGGATAATGCAAGTGCTTGTGCTGACTCTATCACTGAGGTGGTACTTCAGGGTATGGGTTGCTATACCCCATTCCCTGTGGTACCGATTGGTGGTAAGAGCCAGCCTTGTTTTAATAAGCCTCACTCCGAAGCTACAGATTGTAAGGAAACAGTTTTTAGGGAATGTAGTTTGGCACGAGTTTACAAGTATCCAAAGGCTTCACAACTGAGGAGAAAATATAATGCGGTCTGCAGAAAAGCGGAGAAGGTAATAGCTGCAATAAAACTCGAATGCATTACTAGAATTGATGAACGCTTAGCTAGATATCTCTCTGGATATCGAGCTTCTTGGTTGCTTACCAAAGCTATTAATGATAATTTCTGACAGTCACCTCTTCCATCTTTACATAAACCGGATAATTTGTTGACTCACGCTGCAAAAGAAAATGCAGATCTTCTTTGTGGCCTCTTTGCACCAAACTCTATTCTGAATGACGGGGATGCATCACCGCCCAACATTCCGTGGTGTGCGTACTCAATGCCCAAAATCTTCTTCACGCAGAGAATGATTCAGCGTACTCTTTTCTCTCTTGACATAAACAACTCGAGTGGGTCATAGGGATTTCCAGCAGTTGATTTAAAAATGTGTGCTCTATAAAGAACAAGTACGTCCTCACGTTGAGTACGGTTCACTTGTTTGGGTTGGTACTCTTGCTTTTCGGCTTTCCCCTTTTGATGCAGTGCAAAAGCGAGCAATTTGCATTGTTGACAATTCCAATATGTTAAATTGCTTTACTAAGGTGTAGCTCAAAGACAAATATTTTTTAGTTTACGAATACGAGCCTTTTAGTTTACAATGATGAAAAAGTTGATGAATAACATACCGTGGAAAGTAATCAGTGAAACTGATGCAAATTCCCAACAGAATTCATACGTTGAAACTGTTTGGCGTCACTACGGAGGTGAGAAAAGGGCGATGGTGCTACCGTTGGGACTACTAATTACTCAACATTAACATGCTCGTCGGCGGAGGCTGGTTGAAAAGGATCGACATAATAGGCTGATGTAAGTGGTTCGTAGCTCGGACACGCTAAGTGGACGCCCCGTCGACTAGTGCATGTCATTATGAAAAGCGTCAATGAGTACCACTCGGTTTTGCGGCACCATGTGCTCCTGCCACTTTGCTCCGAGATACACTATCCAGGAAAACCCTATAGCCTGCTATTTTGTAAAGTAAATAATTAAGAACCTTCTGCCGACTTGATTACTAATTTAATTCAAATTTAAAACTTATGCTAAATGAGTACATATCTGTCCTAATATTATAAAGAGGTTAAGATTATGACTTTAGATGTTCGGGTAATCCGGTTACTGATTCGATTTTGAAGATTCTCCCATTATTAGAAATATATATAATTTCTGAGCGCTATAAATTATTTTTTATTCTGGTAAATATATTTTTTCAGTAATTAATCATAATAGTTAAAAATTTTATAATATGGCTTGCGATGCACGAACGGTTTGAAATAAAAGAATAAAGTCTATAGCAGAAATATTCATAATTTTTAGCTTGACAAAAAGTCTTCGACATCACACATCTAAATTTAATATATCAGTCAAAAATATGGTTTTTAAGTCAAAACTAAAATACATTTTACAAGATTAAGTTTGAATACAGGTTTTCCGATTACTTTACTATTTGTTATAAATGCTAAATCCAAATGGAAATTTTATGGAGATAAGTTTTACTTTTTAGTTAGTTAAACTAAAACAGCTAACAGCCAGCTACCTGATAATATAATGCATATTAGAAAAACTATATAATCCACAGAAACAATCGCCTATGGAGTACAGAGTTAACACCCACGCGAACCGAGCGAGCAACGCTAATATAGAGACAAACGAGAGCGTGTCCGACACTCGTCTACGTCCTTCAGGTAAACACAATGTCACAAACAATCCTATTTGAAAAGTTGACAACAATAAGAGAAAAAAGGTGAAAACAATAGGGAGCAGAGCGCTTGGGGATGAGGGGGAGCGCGTGTCGCTATCCATGTAACGATGCGCGACTGATTACCCCTGAAAGGGTGGCACGACAAAAAAAACTTCCCGTCTGAATACCGCTGATTAAAATGATGTACACAAAGCGATTATCGGACCGTGCGAATGTCGCCTACTGCTCTGTGGCGTCCCCGCGACCGCATTCGCCTCCGTCCGCCGCTTACGCATGTTCAGACTCAATCCATTGTCTGTTGAAATGTATTCGAATATAAACAACCCCAGCCTATTATTTTCATGTTTTATAATGACATTTTAATTCTTGATATCTTATTGACAGTGTTACAATAGATATTGACATTTATATATATGTAGGTTTATGATTAATTAAACTTTATTTTGTTTTGGTATTTTTACAACCGAGTATATTTTTTGTTTTTCTTATGTTAAGAATATCTTGTGTTATATACAAACTATTCTTTATAATTATAAAATGACATTATTAAGCTATTGCATAGCTTCTATCGCGGGCCTTGAGCGTGGAGACCGAATCCAAAAATTCCGTAACGAAAAAATTTAACACTCCCCACTCTGCCTACCATGTAGCTCGGCCGATTTTTTTTTTCTCGAACTGACTACGCTATTGACCTAGCAAGGTCTTAACAGCTTTACCGGACTACTAAGGCGAGCTCTTAAGGCACTCAGCCGATTTTATATTGGCAACCAGCTCAAGGGTGCACGGCACACCTCGGCTTGGCTGTTGCCCGTTGCATGCAAAATCGCGACCTATCTTAACTAACCTAGCTAACTATTCATATATGTTTGAGTTGTTGAAACGTATATGAGTACCAAGCATATCCGCCTCAACAACTCCTCCATATATTTTTGTCGGAAAAATTGAGAGTTTTTCAGTTCGATAAGGGAAAATTTTTTATCAAAAATAACCCTTCCACCAAAATGTGTAGCGTGTAGGCGTGCACGTGTGTGGAGGTGATCGTGTAATGTTGTAGCAGTGATGTATGGGTGTGTCACCGTATCGCGCAAGCAACGCACTCAAGGGCTCCCTACCGAGGGATCGAACCTAGGCTTGAGCCGCTGCCGTGGGAGGCCTAATCGGGTGTGCGGGAGCGAAATTAACACGGCATGGCATGATCTGTGGTTACGCGGGCGTGGACGTGAACACGCTCTGTTTCGAGGGACAGGCTGGTAGTGATCGTTCGCTGACGTGATTGAATCAGGATGGTCGGTAAAAATGTGTCGCGGACGTCTTTTATAACGCGCAGCGTTAGGTACGGGTTCATAGTTTGCGGCGGATACCACTAACGGATTGGGAT